>LPNX010971412.1:25726-104808 GCA_001517045.1 Pseudotsuga menziesii | reverse complement strand
ATACATGTGAAATCAAACAACAACAGTAATGTGGGACAGAAATCAGCTTTGCATTAAGATAAAATGGAGAAGTTTACAACCAATTAAGCCTTAGTGTTGACATGCATATCCATGAAACCAAGCACTTTCATCCCCATAAGATCCAACCTTTCTCTCTATGCTCTCAAATGGCTTGGGCCAAGTGATCAATCCAACAGCATAACAATACCTTAAGAGTTCTCCCCCTCAACCATGGCCATGAGCTTGTATTTATAAGGCTTAATGGATAGGAATGGTTGAGATATTTATGGATGAGGTGGACTCTAAGATCCTATGATGGGGGATCTCGAGCTCAACTGACCCACAATGATAGGGATAAGGGAGGCCACAAGGCTTATGCTCTAGAATCATTGAGAAACTTCTCTTTTTCCCTTTTTATCCAGGGTACCACGTTTCTCCTCTTATGACAGAGCGGTTTAGGTAAGAACTACTTATGGACCAAGGGTAATAGTCGGTGGCATTGCTTATGGAAAACAGCAGAAGGGTGGTGCAAGCAAGGAACCACACATGGCTAACAAGGAAAGCATGGTGCTGAGCATTTTTATGTAGAATTGACAAATGGTATGAGTCTCCTCTCCAAGTGATGGGATTAAGGGCAAAGTAGGTATGTCAAATGTCTTATCACATGATGGTGACACGATTTTGGTGTAACATAATGCCCCCCAAAGCATGAGTCTTAGAGGGATACGATAAATGAGAGCTTTGAGAGAACGAGTCATTTCCATGAGGTGAAAATGTCAGCTCAATCGGAGCATGTTGTCAAGTAGGCATCTGTAGTACATCAATATTTTTTGACTCATAGACACAAGTAACCAACTCATAGCTACAGACCAATAGAAGGTAGATCCATGAGAGGAATAAACAAGCATGGCTACTAGAATAAAATGTATATCCATGTGATAGAGGACTCAAACTTGGACATAGCTACCAGACATACAGTGTAGATCTATGTCATATAGATGCAAATTTGAGCATAGCCACGACCATACAAATGTGGATCCATGCTAGATATACAAAAATCCATCATAACCTGGAGAAAAGCAATGAGAACTTTAAACAAACACCCAGGTTCTTCGTCTCGTCTTCCACAAAGTACGATTCTATCCATGTGATTACAATGAACTGAAGTCGAACATGGCAGAAACCACTTGATTACCGGCCAATGATGTGAACCATTAACAAGTGTGAGGGAGATCACCATTAATGTCAATGATTCCTAAGGTACCTTAGTACAATCTACTAAGTGCGAATAGATGTCCTGATGTCGAACACCCAGTTGATTCTATCGATCAAAGGTCAATGATGTGAACCTATGCCAAGAGCGAGAGAATCTATCATTAAGGCATATAGATCTCAAGGTACTAAATATTGTTTCTAAGACTATTTTTCGAATGATGAGCTGATGTCGACGGGAAAAAGTCTCGTCGAAGGAAGGCCATGATGAATCCCAGATCGATGACACGAAACTCAGAACATAGTTCTGGAATGATGTGAATGTAGTAACTATAAGACTGACTCAAAAGTACTGACACAAAGATTGTGTGGATTACAAAGGTAAAACTTCTTCAAATCCCCTTTGAACATTGGGTGGCATGACATAAGGACTTGGCAGCATGACTGAACGGGACAAACACACAATGCTGTTGGAGACATTTACTACCATACACACTCTTTTTGGTCAAATTGGCCTAGTTAAACCACTATCCTAAGTATTATTGACATTAATTGACATCAGTGGAGCATTAAATGTCATCATCCAGTCTCACCCACGCCTACCTTTAGTCAAGGATGCTAACTTAGACTTCTCTTACATTCGAGGAGGCTAACTGGAGCACTCCAAGGGTGATCTGAGTGATATTAATGCACCTAATTGCTAACTGGTGGTTACAATCAGTTAAACATGTCAGTTAAAATGCCTCCTCTCATTAAATATATTATTTAATGAACTGGAGTCAACAGGGGTGCCTCCAACCAATTTTGATGTGCAATTCAACTTCAATTAACCTCATTGGGGTTCATTGGAGTCAGTGTAGCGCTACATCTTGACGGTTGGTGAGCTGTGACATGTGTCTGATCTATTTTAGTTGAGACTCAGTCATTTATTGCACTCTGACTTCAGTTAGGGTTAATTGAGTCAATTAGGGTTTTGATCAGTGGTTAACTAAGTGTCACACCATGGCTTATAGTCAGTTAAGCTAGACTCACTCATTCAATTCAAATGATCTCCTAAGGAATTCGAATTGTCTCTTCATTCATGCTTGTAGCATGACATTGTAATTGTAATCATTCATTCTTTATTGAATATACAAAGAGGTTACCATTCTAGAGTCCGATTTACACCATTTCATGAGTTATTTGTTGATTAATCTTTGATGAGACTGATGTTTAGTCCCTAGATCAATGTGCAATATTAATATGGTATTAGAGCTCATGGAAAGATGAAGCTCTATCTCTAAAAAACAAGATTTTTGATAGATTTCTGCATGAAAATTGAGCAATAGCTCAAAAATCTAGCATTGCACCAGAAGCCAAGGCTTACCACTTAATATCCCAAGTAAAGAACTGGTTGATCAAGCTTGCTTGATTGACTATGATGGGTGTGATGAAAGCCTAGAATGTGTAGGTTTTCCAACCTTACATTTCCTTTTCTGTTTTGATTTTCATGTTTTCTATAGGTGAAGATTTCTCTTCAGCAGATCTAGATGGCCTCCTCACTAGATATTTTGACTCCATACAATTTCCACTCATGGAAAGGTGATATGGAGATTCAAATACACTCCAGAGGGATCTTTAGAGTCACCATGGACACTAAATATGAGCCTGGTTCAGCCATAGAAAAATCAAGATTCTTGAACAAGAAGGATGAAGCCTTCAATTTCTTATGCCTCTCTATTTCCCGAGATCTTCTTTTCCATCTTGCAGGATTGAATACTCCAAAAGAAATATGGGAAAAATTGGAAACTCTATATAGAAAGCATGATGAATTGAGAGTTTATCAGCTCGAAAATGAACTCATGTCTCTCCATCCCTCCAATTTCGAGACTTTAAATGATTTCTTCACAAAGTTCAAGCATACTGTTTTACTCTTGAAGCAATGCAAAGTGGAGAAGGAGGATGCTCAGCTTATCCTCACCATACTCTCCAAATTTGGGGCTAATTATTCAGTTTTTGTTTCTACATTCCATGTAGGTAATCTCACAACCCCTAGATGGAAGATGCCTACACTCAATGCCTTCATTGAGTCCCTAACAAGTGAACATGAGAAGCTTGTCTAGATGGGGATCATCAGATCTTCCTGTGATCAAGCCCTCCATGTCTTGGGGCCCAAATATCTGAAGGGTAAAGGAAAGCAGCAAAAAAATCATAAAACTAAATTTGATGCTCCTAAGCCTAGAGTTGAAAACCAACAGCATGGTGAGTCTTCCGGCTCAAGGAAGAAAAAAGGAAAAGGGCACCATGGCAAGGAAAAAGTCAAGAGTTCTTATTGCAGGAATGGCTTCCACCTTGAACATGCCTACATGAAGAATAATTTTGATGAAGCAACCTCTCTCCTTAATAGAAATCACATCAATCTTCCAAAAATATTTCGGAGGAGAGATCAGCATGTTCAAGAACCACAGCATGAAAAAGTTCATGCCCTCATGGAAAGCACTTCAAAGTCCAAATAAACATTGATTGATTTAGGAGCTTCAAACCACATGATGGCTGAAAGAGACTCCTTTTCATCCTTGGATACCAACAAATCCATCCCCATCCACAAGGGAGATGACTCCACCATCATTTCAGAAGGACAAGGTACGGTTGATCTTGAAAATGGTTTCTTTTCAAATGTATTGTATGTACTGTCTCTGGAATCAAATATCCTTAGTTTCTATCAGATGACACATACTAGAGTTCCTAAGATAGTTTCTTTCAGCCCAAATGATGTTGATATAATATAAATTTCATCCGGGAAACTCATTGCTAAAGGCCTTGCAAACCATCATGCAAAAGCCTATGAGTTCTCTCACTTTGTTGCCGATGCAAAGCCCACCACTCTGCTAACTCATGGGAATGAGGTTAGTAGGTTGTTGCATGAGAGGTTTGTCCATATTAATTTCAAATATTTGCAGAAATTATAGAAAAACTCCATGGTTAAAGGCCTCCTGGTCATCGAGGCAACCACGGGAATTTGCAAGGGCTGTGTGATTGGAAAACACCCTGAGCACAAGTTCGATCAAGGGAAGGCAAACCGAGCTACATGCATATTGGGGATGCTACATTCTGATATCAGTGGCCTGATTCCTATCACATCCATGAATGGATCAAGGTATCTTCTTACCTTTATTGATGACTTTTCAAGGTACACATGGGTTTTCTTTCTCAAAAAGAAATCAGAAGTATGTGAAAAAATTTCTGAATTGAAGGCCTTGACCGAAAATGCCTCTGGGCTTAAGATCAAGATATTGAGATCTAATAATGGTGGGGATTATTTCAGTAATGATTTTCTGCACAAAATTTCCCAAAGTGGTATTCAGGTCCAACATTCAGTTCCCTACACTCCCCAGTAGAACAAAGTAGCGAAAAGGAAGAATCGATCTCTCAAGGAGATGACCACCTGTATGTTGGAGTCAAAGAAGCTTGCTGCAAGTTTGTGGGATAAAGAAATTCATGCTGTAAAATACATTTAGAATAGGGTGCCACACTCATCCATTAAATGAAATACTCATTTTGAATCATACTTCGGACACAAGCCGGATGTGTCGAACCTGCGGGTATTTGGGTCCACTGCATGGGCCTGGATTCTGCTTGATATGAGAAGGGCTTTGCAACCGCAAAGCATAGAATGTCTGTTTATTGGATATCTTGATGAATATAAAGGATTAAATCTGCTGGATATCAATACCAAACAGATCATCATCGAGAGAAGTGTCAAGTTCGATGAACCTCTTCAGGAGGTGGAACTAGTGAAGGAGAAAACTGTTGAATTTCCTTCCTATTCTACTGAATATTTGGATGATGAAATTGGGGTTGATGACCCTGATTTGGATCCTTTGATTTTTGATATCAGTGTGCATAAATAATAATATGCTGAATCAAAACCTGAAGTGCAAAATCATCTTCCTACATGGGCTCGACAGACACTCTCCTCTGCAGGAGAAAACATTGGAAATCCGGATGATCCAAGGAGAACCCAGTCTGATTTCCAAAGAGCAGGTATTGCGCTCTGTTGTTTTGATAATTTTATTTCCAAAAATTTATATTTGATGATTATTTTAGAACCTAAATCCTACTATCATTCTTATAAGGATCCAATATGGCAAGTTGCCATGGATGAAGAGATGAATTCTCTCCAGAAAAACACTACTTAGGAGCTAGTTTCTCTTCCTCCGAGAAGGAAATTGGTTCAATGCAAGTGGGTGTTTTGGAACAAGGTTGCTGCTGATGGAAGAACCTATAAATATAAGGAAATTCTGGTGGAAAAATGTTTCTCTTAGTTCCAAGGTGTGGACTACCATGCCAAGCTTTGGACTGGTTGCAAAAATGGACTCCATCCGCCTTGTTTTGGCAATTTCAGCATCCAAGCACTGGGAAGTGCATCACATGGATGTTAAGTCAGCCTTTTTGCATGGATATATTCATGAGAAAATATAAATGAATCATCCTAAGGGATACATCACTGATCCATATTTGGTTTGCAAGCTAAAGAAGTCACTATATGGGTTAAAACAGGCCCCAAGAGAGTGGTATTCCAAGATGGATGCCTTCCTTCTCTCGCAAAACTTTCAAAGATGTATATCAGATCCAAATGTGTATTTAAAGAATTATGATGGTAAGATAATTATAATTGTTTTATATTTTGATAACTTACTAATCACAGGTAGCATAGTTGCCTCCATTTCAGCCATCAAAAATGCTCTCCACAATGCCTTTGAAATGAGTGATTTGGGGCTTCTAAAACAATTTTTGGGGCTCGAAATTGAGCAAAATTCTGATGGGATTATGGTCACTCGGTCAAAATAAATTTCATACATGTCATTAAAGTTTAACATGGCTGATTGTAGGCCTACACCATTCCCTTTCCTTTCACGGATCAGCCTTGAAGAAGGAAAAAGCACGCCTCCCATGGACTGCACTATCTATAGACAGCTGATTGGTAGCTTGTTGTACTTGACGCATTCTAGGAATGATATTTGTTATGTCATGAATGTTGTATCAATATACATGCAGCAGCCTCATGATATTCATTGGAAGGCATCCAAGAGGATCCTCCAGTATATTCAGGGAACCAGGACCTACGGCATTCACTATGCTGCAGACTCCGAGCTAGAGCTGGTTGGATACACAGATTCCAATTGGGCGAGTGATTCTATTGATTGAAATTCTACTTCCAGATATGTATTCATGTTTGTTGGTGGCCCCATTTTCTATTCAAGAAAAAAGCAGGCTGCCATAGCACTATTTTCAGCAGAGACTGAGTATTGAGGAGCGGTGAATGCTTGCATCCAAGCAGTTTGGCTGCAAGGCATTCTTTAAGAGTTTGATCTTGGTAGTAATTTTTCCAATATCCTATTTTGTGACAATCAAAGTTCTATTAAGATATCCACAAATCCATTTACCAGGAAGAGGACCAAGCATGTAGAGATCTACATGCACTACATCAGGGAGCTAGTGCATGACAGGACCATGATTCTGCAATACTGCCCGACTGATGAGCAGATTGTAGATGTCTTTACCAAGATATTTTTAGGAAATAATTTCACTTACCTCCATTCACTGTTGGGCATGAGTTCATTAGGGTGATTCAGACTAGTTTTAGTGTTCATCTTGAGGGAGGGTTTTTCCCACTGGGTTTTCCCTCTTTTCCTCACTTAGTTTGTTTTGAGCATTGTTTCAATTTCAGCATTGTATAGGGTGTCCTATGGCCTTAGTTTCTAGGGCCCTAGAATTTTTATGCATTTTTTTTTCTAACTCCTCCAGAGTATAGCTTAATGGGGGTGTTGGAGACATTTACCACCATACACACTCTTTTTGGTCAAATTGGCCTAGTTAAACCACTATCCTAAGTATTATTGACATTAATTGACATTAGTGGAGCATTAAATGTCATCATCTAGTCTCACCCATGGCTTCCTTCAGTCAAGGAGGCTAACTTAGCCTTATCCTACATTCGGGGAGGCTAACTGGAGCACCCCAGGAATGATCTGAGTGATATTAATGCACCTAATTGCTAACTAGTGGTTACAATCAGTTAAAAAGGACAGTTAAGGCACCTCCTCTCATTAAATATACTATTTAATGATTATTTAATGAACTGAAGTCAACAGGGGCACCTCCAACCACTTCTAATGTGTAGTTCAACTTCAGTTAACCTCATCGGGGTTCATTGGAGTCAGTGTAGCACTACCTCTTGATGATTGGTGAGCTGTGACATGTGTCTGATCTAATTTAGTTGAGACTCAGTCATTTATTGCAGTCCAACTTCAGTCTGGGTTAGTTGAGTCAATTAGGGTTTTGATCAGTGGTTAACTGAATGTGGACCATGGCTTACAGGAAGTTAAGCTAGACTCACTCATTCAATTCGAATGACCTCCTAAGGAATTCGAATTGTTTCTTCATTCATGCTTGTAGCATGACATTGTAGTTGTAATCATTCATTCTTTAATGAATATACAGAGTGGCTACCATTATGGAGTCCAATTTACACCATTTCATGAGTTATTTGTTGATTAATCTTTGATGAGACTGATGTTTAGTCCCTAGATCAATGTGCAAGATTAATAAATGTGACAGCAGAAAATGCATTCTTTTGAAAGACTCAAAGGAGTGACATGACTCATGAAAGTGGATTGTCATGGAGATTAGATGAATACCCAATTGAATGACATGATGTGCAGACAAGTGCCATGTTCAAAGGTAACGGCAAACAACTTCCATTATTTGCAAAATGATTCCCTTCCCATTTTCCCCATCATGATTGATGAGTGCCTCTTTTTGGTTTTACGAGTTCAAAGAGGGTAACAAACACTCGATATAGCTTGTTGGAAGACAAGTCCAGACTCATATGTTTTACAAACCTGAGAGAGGAGGGGGTTCATTCCCAAAACGGGTCTCTCAATGTTTAATTTAACGAGTCCACTGAAAGAAAACTCGGTATCGTTCATGTTTAGAGAGTCTGAATAAATACGGAAGAAGAATTCAAAGGGTCATTTTTTGTATGATTTAGTCTCTAAGGCCTGAAAAAGTTTAACATCATACCTTAGAGAACTCTTCCAGTCATGATTGGCTGGAGTATTCCTTTTTCATAAATAGTCCTGTCTGAACCGAAAAAAAGATAACCTACCATCGGAAGGACGACTCTTCAAATAATTTTACAAGCATGAAGAAGACAAGTACTCGACAATCTTTTTCGTATTTAGGGAGCATAAAAAGAGTCTAAAGAGGACTCCATGAGGTTTATTTACACAATGTCAATTTTTACGAGACTGGAAATAATCGAAAATGGACTCGACGATCTTTTCATTTTTAAGGAGTCTGAAAAAAGATGTGAAAAGAAGACTCCATGATGTTTATTTACACAATGTCAATTTTTTATGAGCCTGGAAAGATTCGAAAATAGACTTGGACCTTTGATACTAGGTTTAAAGAGCGTGATCAAAGTGTCGTAACAAACGTTCGTCGACCTTTCTCATTTTATGGAAGTGCAAAAAATTCATAAACAAACTTCCAAAGCCTTTTTGCTATAGTTCTCCTATCCTGTAATCGACTCAAAAACAAGTGTTAAATGCATTCATAACTATCATTAAGGGATTACAACCAATAAATTTTGAATAAAAAGTAACTTTAAGTCAAAACTATAACATGTCGGAGCCAAAAATGCCTGTATAAGTCATGTAAATAGTAAAAATCAAATCATTTCACTATTTACCCATAACAAAGAGCATTTGGAGCACTTTCTTAGCCAGATCTTCAATAGCTGATATCGGGAGTTTCCACTGTCCGATTTGAGCACTGTCAGTTGCAGGTAACAGCTAAAAACTTACTCTTTCATTTCATAGAATTTATTTTGAGTTTTGGTGGGGTTTTGGGCTCATATGGCAAGATCTAAGACCTTAAAAGTGGGCATCGCACATACTCTTTGCGGGATACACGGTACCTACCGAGAACCGTGCCTATAACATAGTTAGCACACGGTGCCACCGCCTGTCTCCAATGGGGCATAGGCAGTGCCAACCGTGGAGACTTTAAACTAATAGCATGAGTAATATAAAGTCATTCTTTTGATTTTTAATGATTAGGGATGATTCTAATGCATGTTATGATTGTTTTTTATAGGTCTTGGTTGCTCAAAACATGGTGATATGGAAAGAAAGAACACATGACAATGATGATTCCTTCACTGAGAGAAATGTGGGTTGTATAGCTGCATTATGGGACTGTGGGCTCCTGAAGTTCTTTCGGACCCTAAGCATGGTGTCACACAAGCAATTACTGGAACACATACTGCAGATGTGGAATCTAGAGCAGCAGTACTTTGAAGTGGGGGGCCATATTCTTACAGTGGAAGTAGAGGAAATCTACTTCCTGACTGGTCTCTTGAGACAGGGTTCTCCCATATTACTGACAGGTTCCCGTGGAGGGGACATTACCACTCGAGAGCTTATGGATTGTCACTGTGCTCCAGGGACGAGGACATCGGGGAAGAAAATACCCATCAGATCAGTGATGGATGGGCCTCTACGGACCATCCTATTTACTATGCAGAGGGTGGCTGGGAGTCAGGGTGTGCACCAGGCTTCTAGGGAACACATGCTGTATGCTATAGAGGCCATGTCACCCATGGTGTTCAACTGGGCGGAAGCTATGCTTCACATCTTCAAATATCAGTTGACTAAGTGTCGGCAGGGAGAGCTAAAGGATTTTGGCTTTGGTTCCATTTTAGCCTACTTCTTCTTTGAGCGGGTTCCACAGATGAGACCCCAGGTGGTCTTCCAGAGTCTAAGAGAGTGGGACCCCTGCATGCTAAGGTGGGTCCAGGTCATGGCTCGTACAAGAGTAGGTAGGGGAAGGGTGAAGTTCAGTGACTCATTCTTCAAATGGCTTCGAGATCAGATCCTCATGATTGAGGATTATGCTTACACAGGTACAAACTTCACTGAATATCCATACCTACCTCTCCCACCTGGCGAACAGTGGGGCGATATCGGTAAGAAGCAAGAAACCATAAAATGAATAAAATGTTTTTATGTTTTTTTATGTTTTATATTTTTTATGTTAAGTGATGAGACCTATATATTCTCATGCAGATGTTGGAGCAGTGCGACCTGGAGGAGCATCTCCATTGGATAGGCGAGCTGGAGCCCGCTTTGTGCCATAGGGTGATGATATCACCGAGGAGTTAGAGGAAAACCTAGAGAGGTTGACCTTGGATATCCCAGATTCTTCCATAGATGACCTCTTAATGATATATTAGAGATCCACGGTAGGACTACTGGGTCAGTTCAATAGGCCGCTACGTAGGGTAGCTCGGGCAGTGATGTGTTACCACAAGCATCACTAGTATATGAGATATGTACGGAAAGCTGAAAGCTTCAGGATTTTGTATGATGATTTTTCCTGAAATCCTATGTGCTTCAGATGATGTCTCGAGGCCTATTTTTTGTAAACGTTTTAGTATATATATACATACTTTTACTTGTTGTTTACATGTTTCAAATGGTTAATGAATTTTACATGAGTTTTATGTGTCTTTAAATGTTTATTTACAATGTACCATGTATGATTTCAATGTCATGAATGGGCAATATGCCAATCTAGGATGTAATTCGTGAATGAGTCAGCAACTACATTATGTTCCCTAGGGATATTCCTATAAGTGATGGTTTCAAATGACCTTTCCAGCAAACATACTCTCTGGAAGAGACAGAGACGTACAGGGTTCCTAATGGTGTAAACATGCTTTAAATGGAAAACCATGAGTTGTGAGTCCATCAAAACTACTAGATCATGAACATCCTGGGAGGTGGACTCAATGAGAAGATCGATGACTGCTTCATACTCAACGATGTTATTAGTAGAGGGACCTATACAAACCGCTCCTAAACTGACCAAATCTTCAGCTAGGGAATAGAGGACCCAAGCAGTCGAGGCTAGTTTCAAGGTGTGGTGGCAAGCACCATCAATGAAGCCGTAGAAATCCATCTGCATGACCAAAACATGGTATAAATAGATGTGGACACTAAACTCAAAACCATCTTGAAAATACTAAAAGCACAATGAAAGGAAATCAATATACATATATACAAGATACTATCAAGGAAAGACCTATGCATAGTACCTTTTCAGGTACAACCCATTACGAGGTTGCCCCAAAGGGATTCCATCATAATCAATGAGCTCGTAAGATCCTTTCTCTAAAACCTTAAAAATGACGAAAGGTTTGTAGCACATGGACTCAAACTTACCCTTCCCTACTTTGTTCTATCTCTGATCATAAGTCAAGACTAGGTCACCCTCATTAAAGACACGAGGTTGGATGGATTTATCATCCTCCGCCTTGAAGCATTTCTTACGTGCCTCATTAGCCAAGGCAGCATCTCTTCAAGTCTCGTCAAGGCTATTCAAGTACAAAAATATTTCTTCTTCTGCAGAAGTGTCAGGGAGAAGTTCGATGGCAAGTTGTAAAGATGGAATTTGACATTGAATCGATAAGACACCTTCGAGTCCATAGACAAGCTGAAATGGTGTGAAACCAGTGGCTGTTTTCATTGAAGTACGATAAGCCCAAAGAGTGGAGAAACGAATGCGATGCCAGTTTGATTTATGATCTCCAACCATTCGATGAAGCATAGTTTTTAAAACTTTGTTAATGGCCTCTACCTGACCATTAGCTTGTGGATAATACAGCGTAGAGTTTTCATGGCAAAAACCTAGCTTGGCACTCATTTCCTCCATCATTTGATTACGAAAATGGGATCCGTGATCAGTGACGATTGACTGCGAGGCTCCAAATCTAGCTATGATATGATTGAACAAGAAGAGAGCAGTAGTCTTACAATATTCTGCATATGTAGGCATGGCCTCAGCCCATTTTGTGAAATAGTCAATGGCTACAATGATGTAACCATGCCCCCCGGCTGAGGTAGGCTTACAATGCATGAAGTCAATCCCCCATTTGGTGAATGGGCCAACGGAAATGATGAGGTGTAGCAGAGTAGGATGGGTGCGGTTTTTAGGATAAAAGTGTTGACAAGGTGGGCATTTCTTAATAGCCTCATGACAGTCTTTGAAGACAGAAGGTGAAAAATAGCGAGCGCAAAGGATTTTCTGGGCTGTAGCCATCCCAGATAAATGACCGCCACATGCTTCAGAGTGGCAATCATTCAACACATGTTTAGCCTCCTCATGGGTGAGGCATCATCGAAGAATAGATTCAATCCCACATCTATACAAAGTATCATTCAGGATGAGATAGTATTTTGTGTGGTGACAGATACGGTGGCGATCATCATGGGATAGATGCAACTGAAATCATTGTGTTTGGAGATAGATAAGCATATCTCCATAAAAAGTGTCGGTAGTGCTAAATAGGAATAGGAATTCATCCGAAAATGAATCACTGGGCTCAAATTCTGTCGATGCACAGGGAAGATCACACATAAGCTCTGCAAAGACCAAGGATTTCCTTGATGTGGCTTTGGAAAATTCCAGATCGAATTCCTGTAGGATGACTATCTAGTGGGAGTACTTGCCCCCGAGCACCTGACAATCTAGGATGTAATACATCGGGTTCTGGTCTTCCCATACAGTGGTAGTGCAGAGCAGAATGTAGTGACAAAAATTTTGTACAGCAATGACCGTGGGCAATGCTAACTTTTCCACACATGAAGAATGAGTTTCGGAATCCATGAGATTCTTACTGGGGTAATAAATCACGTGCTCCTGACCATGGATATTTTCTTGTACTAAAACCATAGTGATGGTAGTAGTGGAGGCAGCAATATACAAGAGAAAGTCCTTTGAATAATCTGGGGGTTGTATCACAAGTGAATGAGTCAGAGCGTGCTTAATATTATCAAAGGGGGTGTATCCCAGAAGAATGGAGTGTTCTTCTTGAGGAGACGCATATAACCATGCGTTTTCTCGGCGGAGAAATTTTACCTTCCCTTGCAAACTTTAGAGTTCTAGGAGATTAGTTGGGGCTGGTAGATCTAAAATGGTGGCAATTTTCAAAGGATCGATTTGGATTCCATCTTTGGATACCAAAAAACCTAGCAGACATCACGTCTCAATGCAACAAACATATTTATGCGGATTGAGCCATATATTATAATGACGACATCTCAGGAATATCTCTCTAAGATGACCTGGGTGCTCCTCCCATCACTATGAATGAGCAGGGTGGTCGTCAAGGTACGGTTCAATAATATGTTTAATATCGTGAAACACATAGGACATCGCACGCTGGAACATGGCTCCAACATTTTTCAAGCCAAAAGGTAATTTCTTATATGCAAAGGTTCCCCATGGGAAAATAAATGTCATCTTATGCTAATCGGAGGGTAATATCTCAATCTGATTATAGCCAGAGAATCCATCCATGAATGAAAACATGACACTTCCAGCACAGTTGTCGATAATCTTATCAATGTGCGGAGTAGGAAAGTTATCCTTGGGAGAAGCTTTATTCAAATACCTAAAGTCGATACAGACTCTAATGGTGCCCTTATTTTTATTGACAGGGACAACGTTCCATACACATTTCGTCAGGGGTATAAGATAAATAAACCTAGCTTTTAGAAGTTTCTCAATTTCAGCTTTAATAGTTGCAGCCTTCCGAGGATGGACTTGCCTTAGTTTTTGGCTGACAGGTTTGGCCGAGGGATAGGTTTTAATCTCGTGGACCACAATGGATGGGTCAATCCCCAACATCTCTTCATAGGACTAGGAAAAAATATCACGAAATTATTTGAGAAGTTTCTTGTAGGCTTCAGATTCATCTGCAGGGCAGTTCTTCCCAACATGAACATGCTCGATAGTATCAGGCTTGGCTGATATGTCAATCGGATTCATCTATGTAATCTTGCAAATATTTCCTTTAGAATCTATATCTTGCAACAATATGGGACTTTGAGGTACGTTGAAAATATCAGTAGAAAACAAGGATGCAAAATCATGGTTAATTGAACTGGTGTTGGGGAGGAACATGGATCTATGATGGTGATCCTCCCAAATGGACTCATTCATGCTCATGATCTCCATAATGGACTCAACGAAAGGAAAAGTATCAGAGAGATAATCTAGGGTAGGAAGAGAAGGTTCTAACTAGTACAGTAAATGGTAGGGATCCAAAGCCACTAGATGAAGATCATCAATGTGATCATCGAAAAAGGTCTGAATGGTGTCATACATAGCTTCGTGTGGACTTAACGAGGTAGACTAAAAAACATGGTTACCCTTAGGCTCAAAATCAAATGAAGTGATCATATGGACTAACATGGTATCCATGCTAGGAGGAGTGGATGGAAAAACCCCCATAAGGGATGAATCCTTCAACATGCCTACCCCAATTGACTAGTAAGCAGGAGGGAATTGGCCTAGCATGGGGATGTTATTAGCCATAGAGGTAGTAACATCCGTGCAGAAATCAAGCTGGTCAATAGTAACAATTTTCCCCAAGTGCAGAAATTGGACTCTTTGGAATATTGTTGAAGCGACAGCAGTCATGGCATAGAACCAATTTGTACAAGGAGATTGTAATCTAAAGGGGCATCGACCACTTCAACTTGAATGGAAATGGTTTTTCCCCCCAGCTCGACCGCTAGGGCTGATATGAGACCATGGGGTTGGAAACCCCATATGTCAAAGGCCTTGAGGGTCGTAGCTGATGTTACAAGCTCGAGAGATCCGAGAGCCTTCCAACAAGACAGAAAAAACTGAGGTTGAAGCTCCTTCATCTAGTATTGTTTGAAAAACTTTCTTTCGAACTAATTTCGTAATGACCTGAAAAGCAAGTTTATGCAGTAACCTATACTTATAGTTCTCAACATTGAAATGGATTAAGTTGGTATTATCCAAGTCTAAATATCCTAATGTTGTCAACAAGTTTTTGCACTGTGTAGGGAAACTTTGGAGTACTTCTAAGGTAGACATTGCACAAGGTTCCTGAGCGAGATCTTCAACTACAGTATAAGATTGAGTAGTTTGGGCATTAGGGTTGAATACTGCATTTTGAAGAGTACTCTTAGGTGGATGCAAAATCATGTTGAGAGTAGGCTTCTCGATAGATAAGGGGACAGTAGACGAGGACTCGGGAGAACTAGTAGAGGGAGCTTTCCCTGAAGAAGGATGATCTTCATTCTTATCCATGGGTTTGTCATAATTTTGACTTCAAGTTTGCAGATTGATGGTATCTGAGGACATCATATGAATTTCCTCTAATGAACTAGAGTTACCCTAATTAGGCATGTGGTATATCAGTTGTTGTTGAGAGGGAAAAGGATCTGTAAGTACTGCAGGTGTAGGATTGGACTTCAAAAACTAGGATATTTCATCCCGACGAGGACACTCCTTTGAAAAATGGTCACCACCATAGAGCAGATAGGGATATTTTGCTTTTCTTTTCCCTTTATCATTATCATTGTTTGTTGGTCTTGGAGTCTCATGTTGGTTTCCAAGTTTTTATTTATATTTTTACCTTTCTTTTTATTATTACCCGAGGTTTGAGTACTTTGAATGGAACTGAACTCGGTGAAATCCTTAGGAGTCGAAGGAGTAGGGGAGGTAGTTTGGGTTTGCTTGGTAGGTTTAGCTACTGATGGGGACTGAATTGAACCAACAATCCCATCAATAGGTACTTCTACTGGTGTCTTGGTGAGAATGGTGCTTGGGTGAGGAGCATGAGGAATCAAGTCATAAAGTGTTCCAGACTGAGAATGGACAAAGTCTAGATACTGGGTGCGACTGATAGATTTCTCTTCAGTAACGACACCACCCATAGACACATCTTGGGCAATAGTAGGCAACAAGTATTTGGTGAACCAATCCGTTAGTAACTGATCTGGAATAAGGGCCTTAATAAGCCTTCTCTACCTTCTCCAATCATGAATATGATCGGATATGTGGGTGGAGGTGTTCTGTCGCAGAGAGGTTAAAAGATCAGTACCCATTTCATAACCAATAGGGAGCTGAAAGAGTGTGAGAAACACAGTTTCTAATGAGCGAAAATCCACAAACGAATGTTGTGGGAGTTCAATGTACCACTTCGCGGCCGTATTGGTCAAAGTTCATTGAAAGAGTTGTAACCGAACGGAATCATCCATGAGGGAGTTTGAAGAACACCACAAATGGAATGTCATAATTGGTTCTTCGGATAGTCTCCTTGCTTCCCATCGAGCTTTGGAATATCCGATGGTAACTTTACTGGAATGGGAGGCCATGAGGGATTGTGTCAAATGGGGTCATTAATCAACTTGGACAAGTCAGGTAAGTCCAAAGTTGCTAGGAAAGGTAACTGTTAGTTGAGATGGACATACTGGTAATATTGATATGGCATATAATTACTAGTGGGACCAAAAGTGGACTGAGATACAGGTTGTTGTGATGAAGAACTATCGAAAAGTCTGCCCGCAGGGGGTTGATTTGTGGGATCAGAACTGCTAGGACCACTAGGGCCTTTCGGAGGAGGACCTTTAGGGCCACTGGGACAACCAGGATCACTGGGAGCACTAGGACCACCAGGACCACTATGACCACTAGGAGGAAGACCACTAGACCCTCCAGGGCCACTAGGAGGTAAACCTCCAGAGCCTTTGGAACCACTAGGAGGAGGACCACCATACCCTCAAGGGCTAGAAGGAGGAAAGCCACCAGGTCCCCTAGGACCACTAGGGCTGCTAGGACCATAAGAAGGAAATCCACCACGTCCCTAGGACCAGGGAGAGGACCTCCATAAGGTGGTCCTCTAGCACCTCCAACAGTATGAATAGGTATCCCTCCCATGGCTGGCATGTAAGACCAGTTGGATTGCCCCCATGGCATGAAATTATTACTAGGGTATGGAATCTTGGCATAAGGCATTCCTATAGGATTGGGTGGATGATTAATGTTACCTATAGGTATTTGATAACCATATCCTCTAGAGGATTGCATGGTTACAGGTTGGGCCCCGAAGGGATGACCTGAACTGGATGGGGGATTAACCAAATTAGTATGGGTGGGAGGGACATAAATTGTAGATGTTTCTATGTTAGAGGCCTGTACTTAACAAGGTACAATTCTGGTGTTAGATAATGTAGGTCATGTTGGGGGTTTTCCCCCGCCACTAGAAGGTATAGACGTAACGGGAATTGAGGGTTGAACCCCAGGTACAAAAGACATGGGAGGATTAGGCACAGACATAACATGAGAGGTGGTAGGGGTGGTATCTTGACTTGGGTTGTGGGTTGTTAATGGACGATCTATAATCGGTTTAATGGGTCTCATAGAATTGGCAAGTGAATGATATCCCACAGGAACAGATGTGGATCGTAATACTGTTGGGCCTAAAAGGTCATCTATCTTCCTATCAATCTCCTTTGCACGGAGAATGGCAGCACAATATTGCCTACATTCTTCTTCAATTTCAGAAGAGTCTACACGGGTGCTAAATGAAGCAATGGCCTATCCTACAGGGGTGTCCCAAAATGGAGCATTGGGACCAAAATCCAGACGGGTAGTGTCATCAACACAACCTTCCATGGGAGAATGGAACGTGGAATCTCCCCGAGAAGGCTGTTGGACCAAGGGAGGCAAGTGTGAAGAATATGGTCCTGTTGAGGCCTGGAAAATGTCATGCGACAATAGTAAGGGATTCTCCCCAATAAACGTTCCCAACTAGCTCATTAGTATTTGGTATGGGGAATCCGTCATGTTTGCAGTCCGACTACCGTAAGTCAAGTAACCAAAATAAAGGGTTTTACTGGTTATGGCCCGGTCCAACGTGTATCTTTTTTAGTTTTTTATTTTTAACTATTAGTTGCAAATGCCTATCTAAAATGCAGATTGATAGAGAATACAAGAAGCGGTCACAATGTGATGCGCAGGTTCTTACCTCTCGTCTTAACTCTCTCGCATCTAAATCACAAACAACAAGAAAACTAAAACTAACTTAACTAAACTGTCCCTGGGGAGCGAGGTTATCATTTAATTAGTAATGTATTACTGTTCATGCATTAAGAAAAATCATAGGTAGTTGTTCTTTATTTCAAAACACATAAACACGGATAGATAGATGAACAATAAGATAGCTCATTGTTTATGAAAAGCATTCATTACTCATAGTGGAAATTCCATAAAATAAACTAGAGAGCATTCATATTAGAACATAGGTTCAACAAGTTAGAACGATCTCACAGTTAATGGACAAAAGCTGAAAATGAAATAGTTCCCCTTCAACAACATCCATTGCATAACATTTGAACATTCCACCAAAGATTTCTCCAACATGCAAAATTGTAATTATCTATTGCAAAAGGAAATAGTTCTTCTTACAACATGTTCTCACAAGTCTAATTGGGAAAGATTCCCTTTCCCTTATCAAACTCTCCTATACTTATACAAAAAGCAAAACTTTTGGGCTGCCCCAAATGACTCTTGGGCTTCCCCAATGTTTCAAATCCCAAAATTTGTCCTACAGTAAGTGCTCATACATTTTGAAATATATTACATTTAAAACAAAAAATAATAAAGCACTTTTAAGTAGAGGGCCCCACTTGATCATTAAGAACTTTTTCCAAGCTTGGGATTCTGCTGCTATGCTCTCAAATTTTGAAGGTTCAAGAAAACAATGTTGATCTCATATTTTGTAGCCTGATTCCTAACCATCTCTATTATTGATGGGATTAAGAGTAACTGATCCTCAAGTAACTGGACGCAGACTGCTGAATGGGCTACCGCATTCCTCAGGATCTGTTCATCCAGGACCTTGACTTGTTGTATCTTCTGCTCATCCTCTTGATACCTGCTCTATAGCATTCCTGTGAACATCTCATGCTTTGGTAATGCATCTAATCTATGTTCAGAAGCAACTTGGAATCTATTGTAGGTGATCAACATGCTTCTGCAATATTTAGTACAAGCTCCTCTTGTTTTCTTCACAGCCTTCTTGAACTCTTTTGCAGTGTTTATTGCAAACTCTAACAAATCATAGTCCTGCTTTAAGCTATGTTGATCTTTGGCTGGTAAATCTGCAGGAATTTCATCATTGGTTTCTATCCTTACTATTCTTCCAGTCAGGACTTCCAAAATGTCCTGAGACCTATCTACAAAATATGAGGTAGTCTCCAAAATTTCCTCCAATTTGCTATCTATTTGCAAGATTTTACATCTTTCCTCTTCAATAAACACCTAAAGCTGGTGCATTCTTCTTCTTTGAGCTAGGCCATGCTCCTTAATAGGCCGAATATTATTTTGTTATTCACTGGAATCCTTAAGTGATGCTGTTAATGAAGCAATCTGTCCTTCAAAAACTACTTCCTGCACCTGAAATTGCTTTTCTTTCTCTTCCATGGTGACCCTCTGTGCCTCCAACTCTTGTACTTTGCTCTGCAGCTGGTCCTTTTCTGCACTAAGAGTTTCATATGCTATTTTGAGGTCATCCTTTTCTGTCTTCAGCATCTAATATTCTTGCTATAACCTCTACAACTCTACTAGGTTATTCTAAGCATCTCTTTCATTATTTTCTACTGAGACTTCCAAGGCCATCTTGCTTGCCTACAGAATTTGGAGTTTTTCCTTCGAAGCCCTTACTTCATTATGCATATCTTCAAATTTTTTCTTTAACTTGTTACCTTCATCCCTCTCCTTTCTAAGACTGTCCTTTAATTGTGCTCCATTTTTCCTTGATTGCTCAAGGTCTATCATCAGTCTATCCACATTGTCTTCAGTGGCTTGGGTTAATGCCACCCCTGCTTTGGCTGTCAATCATGGATCTTCATCTATCCCATGCACCAATGTCTTATCAGTAATCATTATTTCTGATTTTCCTCCTGTTTCGACTCTTTTCTCAGTTCTCTTGAAAATCCTCTTTCTCTCCTTGTCATAGAAGATGGTGCTAAAATATGGGACTTCTTCTCCTTTCTTTTGCACAAAATGTATCAGATTGAATTCAGAAAAAACAACTTGTCCTATACTGCTGCCAGAAGTTGTAGCAGGCTCCTGGGAATCAAGATTATCTTGTGCCTGCCCTTGATCTATCTTATCCTGTACTTCTTGAATGTCTGTTGGGTTAGTAGTTTGTTGGTCTGTTTTAGATCTTGTCAGCCTTAGACCTTCAGCTTATTTTTGTTTCTTCTTCATCTCTTCATCTTCTTTCTTCTTTCTTTCTTTTGATGTCTTCTTTGCAGCTTTCTCTGCATTCTTTGTTGTTTGATCTGCATCTTTCTTTCTTTCTTCTTCTTCATTCTTAAGCCAACTCTCAGCCTCCTATGTTAGTCTCCTAGCATCATCTTCTCTTTTCTTGGCCTCCTCTTCTTCAACTTTCTTCTACGCAGTTTGGCCCTTACCACCCTTAATGGTGATCTTCTGTTTAAATCTTCTCTTCAATGTAGTCATATTCCTTGCATTCCTGAAGATTGCTTCATCTTTGTCCTAGAAGTTTTTATATTCAAAGTGAACATTTGCCTCTTTGCAATGTTCTGCAACTTTCTTTTGGGAGTCATTTCTGTGGCAGTTTATCTCCCCAAAATGAAAGTGCTCCAATTCTTTTACAAATTCAGTAATTAGTTTTACCTATGAAAATTTGTAGCTTCCCAGCCTGAAAGGTATGGTAGGATAGGCTTCCTTCTTGTGTTCAAACATGAAGCTTCCTACACCATCTAGGTAAACTTGCCTAACTACTTCATTATGCACCACATAATCAGTGGCATACTTGGGGAGCAAATAAGGTGCCCTAGAGCAACCGTACATCCTAATGTACATCCCCTCTTCAGTCAAATAATAATTTGCATGCTCCTCGATGACTTTAAATGCCTGCTCAGACATACAATTGCATTATGTTAGGAAGATCAAAGTGTACAAAGGCATAATAAAATGTTCACATATCTCTTTATAGTGGCTATAATACTTGTGTGCCAAAAATATTTTGTATGCAGTGTACACAGGGGTTTTGTCCCTATCCCAGATACATCTTAAGGCTGGAAATGGCTAGGCACACAATATATAGTCTATTAAGATGGAGCTCATATAGAACTCAGAATTCTTCTGAGACACCCCTCCTAGTGTTGAAGATATACAAGCTGAGAGGCTATTGGAGAAAATATTAGGCCAGTTGAATACTGTCCCCTAGGTGGCCACATAGAAATTAATGGGAACCCAACCCAACTTGAAACTCTTACCATGGGCTCTCCAAAAAACTCTGTTCAACATCAATGCTATAAATATATAAGGAATCCTCAGAGTGGCTGTGTCCTACTCCCCTGATGGCTTGGTTTGAAAGTTCTTCCCATGTATTATCATCCTCTTCACTGTTTCAACCAGGTCCAAGTTTATTTCTTTCAACCAATCTTTAGTTAGGTAAAACTACGCTGGGGGTAGGTGATATGCCAATGAAACATAACCAGGACTATAGGCAGCATATCCCTGTTTGGAAGTATTGGCTAATATCATAGTTGTCACATCTGCCCTAGGCAGAATCCATCCAATCACCTTAGAACATGGGAACAGCTCAGGTCTAGTGGCTATCTTCATTAGAACAGACTTCTCAATGTTGGCATATATGGTTAGTTCTTCAAACCTTACATCAGGCACTTATTGATTTGAAATCATTCGATATATATCACTCGACTTATAGTCTGGATCTACCCCAGTGGTAGCTCTAGTATCCTCATAGATATATTCTACCTTAGTAATTATCTCCACATCAGGTTCTCCCTCAGCAACATGAGCCTTCTTCTTCTGTCTTTTAGACATATCTCCTTTGAAGAAGTTGCCCTGTCATAAACCAAATTAAATGCATTTAGGCTATTTGAGCTTTTAATCAATATTCGAAGAATGAAGAAAAAATGTATAAACATTTACCTCTTTCATATTCACAACAGCTAAACCTATCAAAATGCAAATGAAAAATCAGGAATAACTAGAAAGAAAACTTCTGAAAATTGCTAAGTTTGAAAAATCCTAAGTCCATCTACAACTAGCAATAATCGTGATTGATCGAAATGCATCCTAACTCCTCGCTAACAAAGAAAACCCCTATCCGTGAGACTAGTCTCGACAGTGAGGAACTATGCGAAAACAACCAGTCTAACCAAACCCATAAAAATGGTATGGAAAGCGTAACGCCTGTCTACACCAACCTCCTAAACATTCGGACCAGGTTCGAACCTCCATAACGGCTTACAAAACAACTCAAGAAAAGAAAACCCCTGACTCCAAAACTGTCAAACTGAACAATACTACACACCGAGAGGATACAAACTCAGAATTAGATGACCAACTATGAACGGCGGGAATTCCTAACCAGAGGACAAAACCCTAGTTCCAAAACTGACTCATAAACTCAAAAGAAAGGGTAAAACCACGGTTGGCCTACCGGGCAGACGAGCTGTGCAGTCGACAAGGAAATTTGAGAACTCCACGGAAATGCCACCCACGAACGAGATCCTAACAGCTAGGAACGAATGCATAATTCGACTCGATAGGGACAACAACCATGAGTTCACAAGGGTAAACAATAAAATAATAACCCCACCCTATATATAGACTTTGGTGAAAGAAAAAAAAAGGTTGGTGGGAAAACGCTTTTGTCAGACGGTGGGACAACTGAGGCATCGGGCTGTTAATCCAAAGAGGAGTTGCAATGACGGGTGATGGAAATAGTATGGGTTCTATGGCACAATTAAAAGCGTCGATGAAATAAACACTAAACTGTAGCCTCGGACCTCGGAACCACTATAGCATCGGATGACTAGTTCAAATAGGAGCCGCAACGGTGAAATTCACATGGAATAAAAAGTTCCGCAGACCAGTAAACATTCAAGAAAACTAGAACAAACCATCAGCAAAAATAAAAGGAACCATCGGAAAAAATAAAACAAACTATTGGTGAACAAAAAAACAACATGTCCGAAAGTTAGTTCATTCCAGAGCCGCAATGGTGGGAATGAAATAGACTATGGACTTCGCGGAAACCGAGAACATCAACGATTCAAACGACCAAAGACTAATCCAACAAAAAATAGCAAAATCAAAAACCCCGCGGGATGGGAAAAAATAAGGGCTTCCATTGGTGTGCTTGCAATCTGCCATCCGAAACAGCGGCAACACAAAGGACTCATGCTCCAACGGTGATGAAACAAAAACACCGATATTAAAATAAAACAAAAAAGCATGTCAGCGAAAAACATAGCTTTAGATTGGGTCATTCATAAGTAAGCTTCCATAACGGCGGCTGCATAGATGACTATGGCCCCGATTCACAGTTTGATAAGCTTCCAACAACGAAAAAGGAAATCATCCATAAGTCAAAGCATCAAGTTCAAGTCATCAGCATCAACAAATAAAGATATTCATTCAACAATTTAACTCAATTTAACCTCAAAGAGTAGCAAAGGAATAACAAAGTTCAGCAATCCAAAACAGATCCAGGCAAGATAAAATTTACAAGGAGGGTCCAAAATTTAAAAAAATTTGGAAACGCATTGAAGTTGCAACAATTGGCGACTACCTGGTGAACCCATATCTCTAGAAAACTTATTCCTTAAGTAACATAATATTTTAACAATAAAATCAACATGTTGAATTCTTCTAGATGTCTCGATTTCCCAAATGGCAAATATATGTACTTTTAATCATTGATGATAGTCCAATTTAGGAAAATGGAAACCAAGATCTCAAAGTCAAGATAGCTCTTATGAGGCCAGGAAGATGGGTTTCATTTTTTACCTCTGTCTTCGGGTAGCTTCCAGCTTGGACACCATAGGATTGTAACATATGGTAAACATAAATATTCATTTGTTCCTCATTCCCATGCCATTTTGCACTTTTTTGTGCTTTTGGACATTTTTGTCCTTTTGAGTCGTCCTCATGCCTTTCTTTCTGAATTTTTTATTCAGGATCCTCTATCCATAGTGTCCTTTTGTGTGAGAGATGTATTTAAGTTTTAGCTCACGGACGGAGAAGAACTTTTGGCAATCCTGTACTCATATGATTCAGTACTTTGTTTTGTTACATATTGATTTCTTAGGAGTTTTGACTCTTACTAGCCTTTTGGATTTCAATTCTTGGCATGGGATCATTTATATATAATATACTGTTTACCCTGCTTCCTTTCCGTGGGTCTTTTGCTGTCACCCCCTAGGACATTTTTAATTGTGAGATAGATGGAGCCTTGAAATAGTATTCTAGCCCTTTTGATCTTGAGTTATTTTACAGGGATTAAGTAGGACTTCAATGTGTTCACAGCCATTTAGGAAAACTGCTAAACTAGAAGAGATTCTTTCAGATAAAACAATAGTACACAGTCTTATAATCAATGATGTTAGTTGATCCAGAATTCTGATGCTCTCCATG
Organism: Pseudotsuga menziesii; assembly: GCA_001517045.1. Lineage (NCBI taxonomy): Eukaryota > Viridiplantae > Streptophyta > Pinopsida > Pinales > Pinaceae > Pseudotsuga > Pseudotsuga menziesii. Next base: position 80,241 of record LPNX010971412.1, on the reverse strand, counting down.
CAACCAAAAGCTTGCTTCTTTTTATTGAAATCAAACGAAATTTAAGTAAAAGCGAACTGAAATAAAGTAAACCAAAAATAAACAACCAAATCAATTTATTTATGTACAGGATAATCAAGAAAAATAAAATTTTTGAGAACTAAGCCACTAATTGGTCAGTCCTCTGCCCACCCCTATAAATCTGACAACTTGTAAGTTAAGGGCTAGGCTTGACTACAAAATGAGAAATGCCTAACCATTATCTAATCCTACTGTACTTGAATAAAAAACTACATCTACTACTTTACAATCAATATCATCAGCCCGTGAAAATCAAAGGAGATCGGGTTATGTGTCTGATGTCATGCTAGCTTCTTCTGATGCAAAGTTTCTCGGTTCAAGTTCAATTAGATAATTTCCCAATACAAAATTCACTGATTCATTTTTCTCTTCCAATTGCGTGACATTGTGTTTCATGTAGGGATCTCTTAATATTTTAATCTAATTTGGGCTTCCCTTATGAGGCAACGACAAATGTGACCAATCTAAAGCAAAATACCCATTTAGACACAGTCCCATACCACCAGAACATTCTCTTCTTGTTTATCTATGGATTTATTACCTTTTTCCTCCTCCTCATCAGCTTTTGTGAGTTTAGAATCCAATAGATGATTCATCACTAATGTCATTGAATTGATCCATTGAGGGCAATTTTTTTCAGAATGGGGTTGTTGATGAAAGGTGTAAAAGTTATCCATACCTACCTCCATGAGGTTCATTGATGTAGGACTATGTGGAGGAGGTTTAGACTAATTTTTATCCTCTCTTCTCTTGTAGTAAGGCTTATATGCTTTTTGAGCTTCCTTTTCCTTTTCCAAATCTATTATTCTATTGGAAAGTTTCTGCATCATCTTTAACATTCCATCAAATTAATGTGACTGCTCCTCTTTAGGATTAGACAGTAATAAGGCTTTCTTCCCAAATTTTTTCTCTCCTGACTGCTTAGGGTAATCTTCTATGCTTTCTTTTTCAGCTTCTACTCTTTTAGCTTCTTCATAAGTCTCTGATAACGTAAGTTTAAATTTTGCTTTGGAAAACATGGCCAAGTCAGGTCCTAAGGCTGAAGTATAATACTCAATCAGAACTTTATCAGAGGGCTTATCAGTTGCAGAAAAATTCTTAAGATAAGCGGCAAACCTTTGGGTGAAACTATGCACTTTCTCTTTTCTTTCTTTCTTCAAAGTGCCTAAACCTTTCATTAGTGATGCATGGGTTTTTTGGGCTGCATATTTATTTCTGAATATCCTTTCAAAAGTATCCCAGTCTGGGATTGAGTTTGTAGGAAGAGAAAAATACCATGAAGTAGCTGCTCCTTTCAAGGTATGTGTAAATAGTCTGCATACTACATCTTCGTGTTCTCCATCCCTTAGTCCTTCTATGGCCAAGTAAAATATTTGCAGGTGATCATCTACTAAAATATTCTCACTTGGGTCAAACTTGGGCAACATCTTCTCAAAATCCTGACGTAAGTCATGCAAAGGAGGTGTTAGGTTCAAAGGTGATCTCACTTTCCAAGTAGGTGGTGGATTTGGTGGGTTGGTTGGCTGATTTGCATTTACGCCTGCCATGAGTCTGGGTGGAGAATGAGGTGGTGAATGAACAGGAGTATGAAAAGGTGAACAGTGAGGTGTATCTGGGCCCACTTGATTCAAAGGCTAAACAACTTCCTATAAGGTTGTTTCTACAAGTTCTTCCAAATATCCAACCAACATTGTGTCTTCCAATACAATATGGTCTTTCTTCTTGTATTCTCTTCTGGGTAAGTCAGGGATAATCGGTAATCCTCCTATATTCTTCACATAAGCCCTGGTATGTCTTCTTAGATCATTTACAACTTTGTTATCAACATAATACAAGTGTTCTTTCCACTTCTCTTCAGGAATCGGATTGGGAAATGAACTACTTTCTGAACTATCACTGGTGGAGTAATTTCGAGGAAATGGGTTTCCTCGGCCAGCCATGCACTAGCGGCCCTCCGTTTAGTGCCAAAAACTGTTGGGGCCTAGAAAATCACAAGCGACAATAGCAAGGGATTCTCCCTAGGAAACGTTCCCAACTAGCCCATTATTGCTTGGTATGGAGAATCCGTCCGGTTTGCGGTCCGGCTACCGTAAGTCAAGTAACCAAAATAAAGGGTTTTACTGGTTATGGCCCGGTCCACCATGTGTATTTTTTAGTTTTTTAGTTTTAAGTATGAGATGCAAATGCCTATCTAAAATGCAGATTGATAGAGAATACAAGTAGCGGTCACAATGTGATACGCAGGTTCTTACCTCTCATCTTAACTCTCTCGCATCTAAATCACACACAACAAGAAAACTAAAACTAACTTAACTAAGCTATCCCTAGGGAGCGAGATTATCATTTAATGAGTAATGTATTACTATTCATGCATTAAGAAAAATCATAGGTAATTGTTCTTTATTTCAAAACACATAAACATGAATAGATAGATGAACAACAAGATAGCTCATTGTTTAAGAAAAGCATTCATTACTCATAGTGAAAATTCCATAAAATAAACTAAAGAGCATTCATATAAGAATATAGGTTCAACAAGTTAGAACAATCTCACAGTTAATGGAAAAAAGCTGAAAATGAAATAGTTCCCCTTCAACAACATCCATTGCACAACATTTGAACATTCCACCAAAGCTTTCTCCAATAGGAAAACTTGTAATTATCTATTGCAAAAGGAAATAGTTCTTCTTACAACATGTTCTCACAAGTCTAACTAGGAAAAAGTCCCTTTCCCTTATCAAACTCTCCTATACTTATACAAAAAGAAAAACTTTTGGGCTGCCCCAAATGACTCTTGGGCTTCCCCAACATTTCAAATCCCAAAATTTGTCCTATAGTGAGTGCTCATACATTTTACAATATATTACATTTTAAAGAAAAACTAATAAAGCACTTCTAAGTGGAGGGCCCTGCTTGATGATTTAAGAACTTTTTCCACGCTTGGGATTCCGCTACTATGCTCTCAAATTCTGAAGGTTCAAGAAAACGAATGTTGATCTCATATTTTGCAACCTGATTCCTAAACATCTCTATTCTTGATGGGCTTAAGCGTAACTGATCCTCAAGTAATTGGATGTTGACTGCTGAATGGGATACTGCATTCCTCTGGATCTGTTCATCCAGGACCTTGACTTGTTGTATCTTCTGCTTATCTTCCTGATACTTTCTCTGTAGCATTTCTGTGAACAACTCATGCTCTGGTAATGCATCTAATATATGTTTAGCAACAACTTGGAATCTATTGTAGGTGATCAATACCCTTCTACAATATTCAGTACAAGCTCCTCTTGTTTTCTTCACAGCCTTCTTGAACTCCTCTGCAGTGTTTATTGCAAACTCTAACAAATCATAGTCCTGCTTTACGCTATGTTGATCTTTGGCTGGTAAATCTATAGGGATTTCTTCATTGGTTTCTATCCTTACTATTCTTCCAGTCAAGACTTCCAAAATGTCGTAAGACCTATCTACAAAATATGAGGTAGTCTCCAAAATTTCCTCCAATCTGTTATCTATTTGCAAGATTTTACATCATTCCTCTTCAATAGACACCTGCAGCTAGTGCATTCTTCTTCTTTGATCCAAGACATGCTCCTTAAGAGGCTGAATATCAGTTTGATTTTCACTGGAATCCTTCAATGATGCTGTTAATGAAGCAATCTATCCTTCAAAACCTAGTGCCTGTACCTGAAATTGCTTTTCTTTCTCTTCCATGGTGGCCCTCTATGCCTCTAACTCTTGCACTTTTCTCTGCAACTGGTCCTTTTCTACACTAAGAGTTTCATATACTATTTTGAGGTCATCCTTTTCTATCTTCAACACCTGATATTCTTTCTATAACCTTTGCAACTCTGCTAGGTTATTCTGAGCATCCCTTTCATTCTTTTCTACTGAGACTTCCAATGCCATCTTGCTTGCCTGCAGAACTTGGAGTTCTACCTTCGAAGCCCTTACTTCATTATGCATATCTTCAAATTTTATCTTTAACTTGTTACCTTCATCCCTCTACTTTCTAAGAGTGTCCTTTAATTGTGCAGCATTTTTCCTTGATTGCTCAAGGTCTATCATCAGTCTATCCACATTGTCTTCAGTGGCCTAGGTTAATGCCACTCCCGCTCTGGTTGTCAATCATGGATCTGCATCTGTCCCATGCACCAATGTCTTATCAGTAATCATTATTCCTGATTGTCCTCCTGTTTCAACTCTTTTCTCAGTTCTCTTGACAATTCTCTTTCTCTCCTTGTCATAGAAGATAGTGCTAAAATCTGGGACTTCTTCTTCTTTCTTTTGCACAAAAGTTATCGGATTCAATTCAGAAAAAACAACTTGTCTTATATTGCTACCAGAAGTTGTAGTAGGCTCCTGGGAATTTGGATTATCTTGTCCCTGTCCCTGATCTGTCCGATCTTGTACTTCTTGAATGTATGTTGGGTCAGTAGTTGACTGGTCTGTTGTAGATCCTGTCAGCCTCAGACCTTCAGCTTCTTTTTGTTTCTTTTTAATCTCTTCATCTTCTTTCTTCTTTCTTTCTTCTTCTGTCTTCTTTGCAGCTTCCTCTGCATTCTTTGTTGCTTCCTATGCATCTTTCTTTCTTTCTTATTCTTCATTCTTAAGCCAACTCTCAGCTTCCTGTGCTAGTCTCCTAGCATCATCTTATCTTTTCTTGGCCTCCTCCTCTTCATCTTTCTTCTGCACAGTTTGGCCCTTACCTCCCTTAATGGTGATATTATGTTTAAATATTCTCTTCAATGCAGTCATATTCCTTGCATTCCTGAACATTTCTTCATCTTTGTCCCAGTAGTTTTTATATTCGAAGTGAACATTTGCCTCTTTGCAATGTTCTGCAACTTTCTTTTGGGAGTCATTTTTGTCGAAGTTCATCACCCCAAAATGAAAGTGCTCCAATTCTTGTACAAATTCAGCAGTTAGTTTAACCTTTGAAAATTTGTAGCTTCCCAGCCTGAAAGGTATGGAAGGATAGGTTGTCTTCTTGTATTCAAACAGGAAGCTTTCTACACCATCTAGGTAAACTTGCATGACTGCTTCTTTATGCACCACATAATCAGTGGCATACTTGGGGAGTAAAGAAGGTGCCCTAGAGAAACCATACATCCTAATGTACATCCCCTCTTCAGTTAAATAATAATTTGCATGCTCCTCGATGACTTTCAATGCCTACTCAAACATATAATTGCATTCTGTTAGGAATATCAAAGTGTACAAAGGCATAATAAAATGTTCACATATCTCTTTATAGTGGTTGTAATACTTGTGTGCCCAAAATATTTTGTATGCAGTGTACACAGGGGTTCTGTCCTTGTTCCAGATACATATTAAGGCTGGAAATGGCTGGGTGCACAATATATAGTCTATTAAGATGGAGCTCATATAGAACTCAGACTTCTTCTGAGACACCCCTCCGAGAGTTGAAGATATACAAGATGAGAGGCTATTGGAGACAATATTAGGCCAGTTGAATATAGTCCCCTTAGTGGCCACATAGAAAATAATGGGAACCCAACCCAACTTGAAACTCTTACCATCGGCTCTCCCAAAAACTCTATTCAGCATCAATGCTATGAATCTATAAAGAGTCCTAAGAGTGGCCGTGTCATACTCCCCTGATGGCCTGGTTCGAAATTTCTTCCCAGGTATCATCATCCTCTTCACTATTTCAACCAGGTCCAAGTTTATTTCTTTCAACCAATCTTCAGTTAGGTAAACTTGGGCTATGGGTAGGTGATATGCCAATGAGACATAACCAGGACTGTAGGCGTCATATCCCTATTTGGCAGTATTGGCTAAAATCATAGTTATCACATCTACCCTAGGCAGAATCCATCCAATCACCTCAGAACATGGGAAGAGCTTAGGTCTAGTGGCTATCTTCATCAGAGCAAACTTCTTAATCTTGGCGTATATGGTTATTTCTTCAAACCCTGCATCAGGAACTTATTGATTTGAAATCATTTGATATATCTCACCCCACTTATAGTCTAAATCTACCCCAGTGGTAGCTCTAGTATCCTCATAGATATATTCTACCTTAGTAATTATCTCCACATCAAGTTCTCCCTCAACAATAGGATCCTTCTTCTTTTGTCTTTTAGACATATCTTCCTTGAATAAGTTTCCCTTTCATAAACCAAAATACATTTAGGCTATTTGAGCTTTTAATCAGTATTCGAAGAATGAAGAAAAAATGTATAAACATTTACCTCTTCCATATTCACAACAGCTAAACCTATTAGAATGCAAATGCAAAATCGGGAATAACTAGCAAGAAAACTTCTGAAAATTTCTAAGTATGAAAAATCCTAAGTCCGTCTGCAACTAGCAATAATCGTGATTGATTGAAATGCATCCTAACTCCTCCCTAACACATAAAACCACTATTAGTGGGACTAGTCTCGAGAGTGAGGCACTATGCAAAAACAACCAGTCTGACCAAAAATTAAAACCCTTGGCGTTCCAACAAAATAGGGTAAATGCCCATGAAGAAACAAGACTTGGAATTTCCCCCCCGGAAGGCCATAGACAAATCCACAAAAAATGGTGTCGAAAGCGTAACACATGTCTGCACCAACCTCCGAAACATTCAGACTGGGTTCGAACCTCCATAACAAATTACAAAACAACTCAAGAAAATAAAACCCCCGACTGCAAAACTGTCAAACTGAACAATATTACACGCCGAGAGGATACAAACTCAGAATTAGACTACCAACTACCAACGGTGGGAATGCCTAAACAGAGGACAAAACCCTAGTTCCAAAATTTACTGATAAACTCAAAAGAAAGGGTAAAACCACGGTTGGCCTACCTGGCATATGAGCTATGCAGTCAACAAGGAAATCCGAAAATGCCACCCACGAATGAGATCTCGACAGCTAGGAACGAACGCATAGTTCGACTCGACAGGGACAGCAAGCGTGAGTTCACAAGGGTAAACAATAAAATAATAACCCTTCCCTATATATAGATTTTGGTGAAAAAAAAAGGTCAATGGGAAAACGCTTCTATCAGACGATGAAACAACTAAGGCATCGGGAAGTTAATCCAAAGAGGAGCCGCAACGATGGGAAACGAATATATTTTGGGTTCCACGACACAATAAAAAGCATCGATGAAATAAACACTAAACTGCAGCCTCGGACCTCGGAACCACTATAGCATCGGATGACTAGTTCAAATAGGAGCCGTAACGGCGAAAGTCACATGGACTAAAAAGTTCTACAGACCAGTAAACATCGGATAAAACCAGAACAAACCATCAGTGAAAATCAAAGGAACCATCAGCAAAAATAAAACAAACTATCGGTGAACAAAAAAACATGTCCAAAAGTGCCGCAATGGTGGGAATCAAATAGACTATGGACTCTACGGCAATTGAGAACATCAGTGATTGAAACAACCAAAGACTAATCCAGCAAAAAAGAGCAAAATAAAAAACCCCGTGGGATCAGCAAAAATAAGGGCTTCCATCGGCGTGCTTGCAATCTGTCATCCGAAACGACGGAAACACAAAGGATTGATGCTCCAACGGTGATGAAACAAAAATGTCGATATTAAAATAAAACAAAAAAGCATGTCAACAAAAAACATAGCTTTAGATTGGGTCATTCATAAGTAAGCTTCCACAACGGTGGCTGTGTAGATGACTACGGCCCCGATTCACAGTTTGATAAGCTTTCGACAGTGAAAAAGGAAATCATCCATAAGTCAAAGCATCAAGTTCAAGTCATCAACATCAACAGATAAAGATAGTCATTCAACAATTTAACTCAATTTAACCTCAAAGAGTAGCAAATGAACAACAAAGTTCAGCAATCCAAAATAGATCCAGGCAAGATAAAATTTATGAGGGTCCAAAATTTTAAAAAATTTGGGAAAACGTTGTAGCTGCAACAGGTCCTTCACTTTCTGTAACCACATTATCTCCCACTTGGGAGGTGGTTGCAGCTCCTTGGTCGATAGCTTCCATAGGATTTTCTCCTTAACCAAGAATAAAATCAGGTGGCAAGCCCCGTACTCTTCTGGACTATCTTAACTCATCCAGTTTGTACAATTCCTAACTAACCTAGGGTCTGAAAATCTAGAAAACACACCAAAACATTTCCCTACACAAGCTATAGGTTAAAACAAGCACACTTAAAATGATAGGAGGAGTTCAATTAGTCAGGTCTCTCACCAAGATTGTCAATAAGGGGCCATTCATGATATACATCGATGGTACATGTGTAGTAATCTCACCGAATGTTGTTTTTGGTGTATGGCTCCAAGCAAGATGGCCAAAGGGCTTTTCTTGGATGGATAGGGTATCCTAGTGGGGTCTCCCGATATACTCAAGGTACGTGGGAGATCGAATCAGTACTAGTGATGTCTAATGCATAATCATACATAAGGGGCCTTTCGATATACAATCGAGTACATGAATTACCTTTCTATATACCTCAAGTGTACGTGAAAGGCTGTTCGATATACCGATGGTACGTGGAAGAACCGTGTGAGTCCCAAGATGTAATGCGTACAAATAACAACAAATCCTATGCTTAACGAGGCCTGAACACGTCTCTAAACTATCACTCCAATTGCTACGTAAATTTTATCCTATAACTTCCATTAATTTTAAAGTGGACGGTTAGGTGAATGCATGATGTTTTGATAGAAAATTAAAACCATGCAGTATGTGTATGGAAATATTTTCACTTTACCGTTCAGTATGCCTACTTACGGGAGGGAAAGAGAGTATTTTCTTTTGTTTCAAAACCAAAAATACTTCCAAACAACACTCTTGAACATAAATCGAAGACAACCAACACTTTTCCAAACTGATTTCTCTTTTTTGAAAGCAAATAAGAAGGGGAATAATATCTTTTCCTAAAAGAAAAACAAGAAGCACACTACATGCAAATGCACTCTATTTTTTCAATTTTCTCTTAAAACATAAGAAAATCTAACTTAAAACTACCATATTTTTATTTTGATGGAGATAGTACTAAATACATAAGAGACAAAAGAACATGAAGATCCTGAAAGCTTGAAAAGCCAATCAGAGAACCAATGTCTAATGCTCAATGATGATAACCTAAGCTCAGTAAAAAAATTTCTTTTTTAACGGAAGGAAAAAGAAGTTTACTATGCAAACAAGAAATGAAACTAAGATGCAAACCAAATGTTATTCTTTCATTCTATATAATAGAAATGAAAATATATCTTACTAACACCTTAAGCTTTTCAAAAACTAAGAAATCCTATCGTAAACACAACCAACAAGCACAGAAGTGGATGAACAATAAAAAAGCCTAAACAAACTTTTGAATTTTCCAATTAAACCAATCTTAAACCATAAAATCTAAAACCACAAGCATCAGGTTCTGTCACACAAGTCTAATATTGCAGGATTGAAAGCAACAAAACTCATTTTTTACAAAAAAAAATGAGAAAAAGAGGTCTTGGAATGATGCCTACCTAGAACCACGCTTCTCTGGTGTTGACAGAGTGGTTCTATCCCAGCACCGCTTCTTGCCAATGGGATACAGGTGGTGGCACCGTGTGCTACCCACTCTGTTCAGGTGGTGGCACTGCTTCTCATACACTGCATTGGCGCGGTTCCCTTTAAATTCCAAAACACAAAGAGAACGATAGATCAAGTCAGAAAAAAACCAGATCAGGGTAAAAGTTGATAGATTGAGTACAAAAACAGAGCATAAAAGGTCGAAATGACTCAGATCTGAACAGATCTAAAATTTTCATACCCAAATTCACTGAGTCAGATAGCAGACCTGACTGAAGATAATTGGAGAAGGATCCTGGATTCGGACAAAAGTTGAACAACTGACGAAGAGCAGATCAACTAATACATATATCAATACCCAACGGATTCGCCAGATTTGTAAGCAGGAATATTTCACCTTCTATGGATAGTAAGGTGTTCCACTAGTCTGAATGGTTCAGATTGAGAACAAATGAACAACAAAGGATGAAGACTCTCCCTAGGGGCCGTAGATACCTGGAATGTAATGATTTGATAGTAAACCTGTGTACCTGCAATCATATCAAACACGCAAACACATCAAAGCTACTAGAATATAATCTAATGATCCATGTTAGTGACTAAGGAATCTAACAAAATATACATGTGAAATCAAACAACAACAGTAATGTGGGACAGAAATCAGCTTTGCATTAAGATAAAATGGAGAAGTTTACAACCAATTAAGCCTTAGTGTTGACATGAATCTCCATGAAACCAAGCACTTTCATCCCCATAAGCTCCAACCTTTCTCTCTATGCTCTCAAATGGCTTGGGTCAAGTGATCAATCCAACAACATAACAATACCTTAAGAGTTCTCCCCCTCAACCATGGCCATGAGCTTGTATTTATAAGGCTTAATGGATAGGAATGGTTGAGAGATTTGTGGATGAGGTGGCCTCTAAGATCCTATGATGGGGGATCTCGAGCTCAACTGACCTGCAATGATAGGGATAAGGGAGGCCATTAGGCTTATGCTCTAGAAGCCTCGAGAAACTTCTCTTTTTCTCATTTTATCCAGGGTACCGCATTTCTCCTCTTATGACAGAGCAGTTTAGGTAAGAACCGCTTATGGACCAAGGGCAACAGGTGGTGGCACCACTTATGGAAAATAGTAGAAGGGAGGTGCGAGCAAGGAACCGCTCATGGCTAACAAGGAAAGCACATTGTTGAGCATTTTTATGTAGAATTGACAAATGGTATAAGTCTCCTCTCCAAGTGTTGGGATTAATGGAAAAGTAGGTATGTCAAAGGTCTTATCACATGATGGTGACAGGATTTTGGTATAACATCATATAGCATGATCCCAATCACTTGGTACTTTCATTGGCTTATAATCATTTATTTTATTAAGGCCTTCAGGTAAGGTTGGTCAACTAAGAGAGTTCTTGTAAGTGCTGCAATTAGCACATACTCTTCATTTGAAACATCCTTCTCTTGTCTGAATATTTTCTTTGTTGGTTCACCATCTTCAATAATATGATCATGGTGTCTCTTTTTCCTGATCGAACAATCTCTTGCAAAGTGTCCCTTTTCATCACAAGTATAGCATTGAACATTGGAAGAATCTCTCTTGTTCTTATTTTGTTTATTTTCCTTCTTCTTCTTGTAATGAAAGTTCTCCTTCTTCTCCTTCTTCTTGAATTTCTTCCTGGTGTGAATAGTGAGAGCTTGATCTTCAATTGTTCCCATATTCTCTTCTCTTGTCATGATTCGACATTATTCTTGTGAATATTCTTCTCAGAGTCTACTGAAAGAGATCATCCTCCTTCTTGCATAAAATCCTTGAATGAATGAGTCACATGGTCTAGGGAGACCATTCAAGGTAGTCATTACAATTTCTCCTTCTTTAACATTCTCTTCAACTGCTTCAAGTTGTTCTTTGATTTGAGAAACTCTTGTGAAGTAAGAATGTATAGTATTGGAGTTATGTATCTTCACATTGTTTAATCCATTCCTCAAAGTCATCTTCTGGTTGATGTTCTTCCATTTTAACATCTTTTTCAAAGCATCATATACTTCCTTCGCTATCTTGAATGAAGACACATGGGCGATGAGGTGATCCTTAATACAATGTGCAATGATTCTATTGGCCTTAGCCATGCTTCTCATGATGAGCAGCCTTATCCTCATCTCTCTCTGGTTCTGGAACTTCTCCAATGATGTACTGATCCAAATAATACTCTTCAAAGATCATGGAGATTTTGTACTTCCATGCCTAGAATTTATCAGCCCCTCCAAGCTTGTCCTCAAGCTGAGTATGGTGAGTCATCTTTTCAAATTAGAAACTCAAATGGAAATAGCAAATATTTAAATCTTACCAATTTGAGGTGTTCGACTTGGTTCCGGAGCTAGTTGACCTAGGGCTTGTGAGAGAAACATTAATTTTCCAAACTTTGAGTTTGAGCATTATGTTTGGACAGAAAGTTGCACCTCCTTGACGTGAGTTTCTTAGCAAGGTAACTTTCTAAAGAGTAAGATGGGAAGCCTATGAAACTTGATGCCCTAGTTTCTCCCTACACTAGTGAGAAGGTAAAAAATGAAACTTCTTCAAATATGAAACTGCTTCCATCAAAAGATGTGCCCTACTGAGGTGAGTTATTCTAGAACTCGTTTCTTGATGATCTGTGGAGAGAACACCTTGAACTAGAAATCCCTATCTTCCGCTGCTGTACAGTGCCTTCTTTTAGAGAGGCTCTGATACCATGCTAGTTTTTCTTAGATCTTATTAGCCTAGTTAGGATCTTTATCTAAAATAATAGCAAGTACAACAAGATGCATAAGATAATACAGATACATGGGACACAAAGATATTCACTAGGGAAACCATAAAGGAGAAAACCTCGCAAAATTCCTCAGAATAGTACTACAAAGACTATGCCATAATATGATCAAACGCAGTAATAAGAAGTATTCATCAACTATCTATCTCTCCTCCCTTATCTCTCTCTCTCATGCAAACTTGAGAGCACTGTGTCAGGTGTGTCTAAATGAGGAAGATCGCCTCCCTATTTCCTTTCATGCGACTGACCAAACAGATGACTGGCGCCAACTTGTCTCCCTAACAAGGCTGACTTCTAATAGAGAGACTCCAAATACACATTAAATGATGTTACACTGGGGACTATTGCCTCAACTTACAACATATGTTCTACCTCAAGGTCTAGACACAATAAAATCATCCCACAAGGAGGTAAACACATATCCAATGGGGGTACAATAACATACAATGATAATATACATCATAATATCTTCCAAAATTACAGATACATCAATGGTAAGGTACATAGATTTAAAGTTATTTATTTTTTCTAAAATAATATCTCAATAAAATATTTACTTTTATATAGTTCGTGAAAAAAAAAAAATATGCTAATGGAGTTGATTTCACTTGTCTCTTTTATGTGTGTCCATCCAATTCTATGTTCAAATTGCAATGTTACATTATTTAAATTTTTAGTGGTAAAAATAATTAATATCTTCTTTGGTGAAGCTTCACAAGGATGTGGTCAGTGTCCATGAAATTAATTCACAACACGAAGTTCCTCTGGATTTTATTGAAATTAATTCACAACCGAATGTTCCTCAAATGTGTTCCTATGTTATAAAAATCAATGTGAAAATGTATGTTGTACAGGTTTGTCTTAAAAAGTATGTTTATATTAAGGCCATAAAAAAACTATATAGTTCAATAGAAACTATTTTTTAAGAATCAAGTGTGTTACGTGATTGATTTAAAAGTCGGTAAGAATTGGTTTGTGTGCATGTTTATCACAATATTAGAAGAAGTTGTTTTGTAGTTTGGTTATTATTCTAACATGATGATTTTTAGTATATCTCTATTTTGCATAGAAGATGGCATTAAATTGTCATGTATTAAATCATTTGCTTCTAATCATGGAGTTTACTAAGTACGCGATATTATAGCACATGAATTCATAATGTGGGATTTAGTACTCTAAAAATGGAAGCAATATATTCTATAGAATATAAGGGTCGAGTGTTATTTTTTATATATTAAAAGCATTTAGATATCAAGGTGGTTTATAATTATTTATCTAGGGGGTTGAATATGGTATTGGGTTGCTTGAATAGGTACTCTATGTTTAAGTTTGTATAAGATTGATTGTGTGTGAGCTCACATTAGTTTTTGAATACGTATGATTTGTGTGAAGGTGGTGTGAATCCAATTGTGTTTGGAGTTAGAGTGGTGTTTGAGTAGGTATGATTTGTGATTTAATGTAATGTGGAATTGATTGAAAGCATATTCAATGAAGTTGACTTGTGTGTAGGGGGTTGTTCCCATCTTGAAATATTATATTTCACTAATATTTTATATTTGAAGTTGTAAGTTGTAATCGGTTTATAAAACTTTTGTGATATCAGCGTAATGAGGGTAAAAATAAAAACGGGTATTAAAATGTCATGGAAAAAATGGATACTTAAGAGTGAAAATAGTTTTTAAAATTGTAAAGGTGTATTAGGGGGGTTTCACAAATTGGAGGAAATCCTTATTGCACCAAGAGTACTAAGGTTCTTACAACTCAATATGGGGTATATGTTGTAATGCTTAAGATTGTGTCAACATGACATTCCTATAAAACCATAAATAAAAATGCAAATGATGTCGGCTTAAACAAAAAAAACTAAGTTATATTGATTTGATTTTAAACGTAAACATATCAAGAATATAGAGAGATCAAATATCTTAAGGTATAAATTTGTTCTTAAAGATATTCTTTACTATCATATGAACTCACACAATATATAGTATGTTCACATAGTAAACCATTAAGTAGATACTTTTAAACAAATTGAGCATGTTGTTAGGTATTTCTTACATTCTCTTAAGAATAATTACTTAAGAGAACTTTTAATGCAATCTTCAAGCACCATGAAAAATATGTGATCTTATAATAAGAAAATTTTGTAATATTAGGAAGAATACCTCAAATAAATTATTTGTATTTCAATGCTAAGAGATTATTTCAATGATATAATTGATGCTTTCATCTTTTTGAGTTATCTATTAAAAAATTTCCTTCGAAATTAATAGTGTTTGGACATATAAAATATAGTTAACATAACATCATTACTTAAACTTTGGCAATGTGATTCATATTTAATTATTCAAGTTTTTCTATGTTATTTTGTAAATTTTAATATGTTTATTTGTTATATTTAGATGTATGGTTTAAGAAATTCATTTTGTAAAGTAGTTTTTTTATTATGTTTGAAGTATATTGTTTTAGTATTGATTCATCTTAAACCTAAATTTATTCACTCATGAGAATGATCGAAATTGAGGTGTAAAATTACAACTCAAGAAATTGGATCCCTCTTAATGTTTAAATGTTAATTTAAAATAGATCTATGTTAGTTTTATTTTTTATAAGTTATAGGCAAACATGAGAATGTTAAGTCACTTATTGAATTGTACATTGTTTTATTTATCAAATCTACACTTAGTTCACATTGGTAAATAAATTCATAGTAGGTTTTAATAAAGGTGTGGGGACGGTTGTGGCACTTATTAAGTGAGAGGTATTAACATTAATCAATGGGCACAAAATGTAGTAACGCAATGGCAAGGTTCCCGTTGATCAATGGATCAAAACAACGCAATCGTCTTGTGAGGTATCCATAATCATGTTCTTGATAAAGTCACGATGGTCGGGGAAGAATTAAGGTATGTGAAAATATGAATAGGCGGTGCTACGAAACCAACCGAGGCAGGATGGCCTTCGGCCAGGGTTTGCTCTCACTCCAACTCCTTGAGGTCGTCTTCCTAGCAGCACGCTTTGAGCCATGGCTCTGGTATTGAACTTGCTTTACTGGGCACCCGTCAGTTGTGTTTTTGCTTTGTTATTTCCCTTCTTTCTGTCGTCTCTCTGTGTTTTGGTTCGGAGCCCTATTGGGTATTGCATCCACGCGCCGCTACCGGTTTTGGCCATTCGACCCTTGCGGGTCTGGTTGCATATAGCTTTTCTTCCTGGTAGCCAGTCTTTAGGGTTTCTCCTGTTTTGTTAGGGTTTCTGTATTTGGGTGGAGGTTTTGGAGCTCTGCGGCTCAGCTTGGAGTCCCTCCCCTTCACTGGGGGACTAGTACCAACCAAGCATTGTTCAAAAAGTGGGAAGTACATCGCTTGCTGCGGCTCCGTCTGTGATTTTTCACGTTCTCCTGGTCACCCCTGCATGGCTATGATGGCACAGTACTGATGAGTTTTGGGTTGACATTATTCCACCCCATTTGTTTTTTCTGGCAGTGTCTCCATCATTCGAGGTCTTTGTCCTTGTCGGCCGTTGACATTCTCCCCTGGCTGTCACTTTCTGGGGTTTTTCAAAACCAGCCGAACTCTCTGGGGATATTAGAACATTATGTTCCTCTCTGTCCGTTGAACCTGCTCCCCCTTCTCTCTCCCCCATTGGTATGTTTCCCCAGTGCTTTCCCTGTGGCATCTGACTAGTTTTTTGACTTCGGCTGTTGGTTATTGTATTATTTGGGAGAGGTGTAGATTTCGGTCATGGACCTCGGTGGGTGGGTTCTGTGACTCTCACATTGTTTCTCCTTTTGGCTTTGTATTATTCTAGTCCTCTGGTGGGCTCGTCTTATGTTACTGTTGATATGTCAGAACCTGGGGTTTCGAAGCGCTTCCGATAGAAACGCAGGTCTAAATGTATTAAGGCATCAGCAGAGAAATTCCGCTACATTTTGGGTCATGATATTTACATCGATCGGGTATCTTCGCTCTGCTCCAGGGCGTTGATAGGACGGCTGGAGTATTGTAAAATGGACAAGAACGCCTGGGTTTCTTGGGCTAACGAACATTGGAAACCTTTGTTCAATTACATTCCGACAATCAGTCTCCTTTCCAGAGGGTGGATTGTCTTCGTCTTTCTTGATCCAGTACATTGTTCCAGGGTATTAGACCAGATGTGGCGTGTTGGTAAAGGCTCAATTGTTCTTGGGCGATGGCATGCTAATTTCTATCCTTGTAAAGAGAAGGTATCCAGGCGTCACCTTTGGGTTCTCCTTCCGCAGCTGCCCTTCCCTTTATGGAGTAAAACCATCCTTGAAGGTATCGGTAACACCATAGGGCGCTTTGTCGCTGTGGATGATGATTTTCTGCAAGCTTATGACAAGAGAATGGCACGGATATTGGTCGAGATGGATATTTCTAGGGGTCTGCCAGCAGAGGTAGAACTATTATGTGAGGAGCGACTCCTGATTCAGCGCCTTGACTATCTTTATGTTCCGTTTCGCTGCAATATTTGCCGCTCTGTTGGTCATCTACGTCACTCTTGTCCGAGTAGATTTGAGGGTGGTGACCTCTTGGATGCCAGCTTGGACAATATTATTTCTCCTCCACCTGGTCCTCCATGTCACTCTCCATCAGGTACGGTTTTAGATTCCTCCCCCCCGGTTGAAATTGTTCCAGATTCTTATTTTGAAGCTGTGGATAGTTTAATCGTTTCTCATAAGAAGGCTGTCGTCCCAATATCTCCTTCGATCTGTGCCTCGAACCCTCCTCCTTCTCCTAGGCCTTTTCTCCCGGACCCGGCCTGTTCATCTGATGCTGCTACAATATCGTCAGATTGTCATCCTCACAGCACACTGGCTCTCGATTCGTTGGTAGATTTCCCTCCGCTCCCTGTCCAGTCCTCCCCTTTGAACCCTCCGGATATTTCACCTGCATCCCCCACGTTTACGGGTCCTCCTCCTTCTACCTTATCACATGGGGATTCTCACATATCTTTGGATCCTTCTCATTCACCCCCCCTTCCTTCAAACCCTAGCCCCATTTCTTCCCCTTCCTTCTCGGACCCTGCCCTCAAAAGATCTCTTTCTATCTTCACTGCATCCTCACCTCTCTCCCCCTCCACCATCCCCATCAATTCTATTCGTTTTGCTAATGTTACCATTAGGAAAGCTAAGGGGAAGAGGGGTTCACGACCTCTTACTCAGGATTCCCCTCCATATATCCCATTGTCTGTTCGTTTTGCGGAAGCTGATAACGTTCTGCAATCACGGGGCCTTAGAGCGAGTACCCCCTCTCACGAGCTGTCTTAATGATCATTCTCTCTCTTAACATCCGCGGCCTTGGAGGCAGGCCCAAATCCCTTGGCCTTCGTTCCCTTTTTGATTCTCTTCATCCGGACCTCATCCTCCTTCAAGAGACGATGTGCAGTGATTTTCCTGCGCTCATTTCTTTCTCTAAGTTCCTTCCTTCTTGGGAGTACTGTGCTGTGAGTGCTAGGGGCCTCTCTGGAGGACTTCTCTTTGCCTAGAATCCTCGATCTGTTAAATGCAAGGCTTATCACACATTCGCCGACATTTTACTCCAGGCACAGGTTAGGGGTATATCTTCTCCTTTAAACATTCTGAATGTTTATGGCCCCTATAAAAATCGTATTCAGTTCTGGGATAAGACTCTCAGTGGTGGTCTCCTAAGTCTTCCCAATCTGGTTTTGGCTGGCGATTTAAATTTTACTCTTTTTCCCTCGGAGGTATGGGGCAGTCGAGCTTCTCTTGATCCCAACTCTGATTATTTTTTGGCTCTCTTCAACTCTGTTGGGTTGGTCGATGTTTCCCCACCTACGATTGGGCCCACCTGGCGTAATGGGAGATCTGGTGAGGCAGGTATTTGCAAACGTCTTGACAGATATTTGATCTCCAATGCTTTATTACCACATCTTGTTTCTTTCAGGACATGGATTCACCGATCACTCATCTCTGATCATTTTCCTGTTCTGCTGGAGTGGAATCAGCCAAAGGGTCCCTTTAACTATCCATTCAAGTTCAACCGATCTTGGTTGGATAATGCTGCCTTTTCTGAATGGTTTCTTCATTGGTGGAAGCGCTCCTCTGCTATTGATCATACCTCTGACATTGAGGATCTTTGTATTATCCTCAGGAACCTTAAATTTGATGTCAATTTTGGATTAAAGAACAGTCTGCTTGTCTCTCACAATCCTCCATGCGATTGGATAGGGACATTGAATCTATTCTGTCCATGGGCATCCCTACTAAAGAGCAGATTGACTGTCTTTCCCGCCTCAATGCTGAAAGATTAAGTATTTTGGATCATCATCAGCTTTCATGGAAACTCAAAAGCAGGCTGAAATGGGACCTCCAGGGGGACTCTAATACCAAATTTTTTCATTCCTTTGCCTCTGGCAGAAGAACTCACAACACGATTTGGTCCCTGGAAGATGAGGTGGGTAATGTATATGAAGATGATGGTCCCTTAAAGGAACTCGGTAAAACATTCTTTGCTAAGATTTTTAAAGATGAAGGTAAGACTAGTCTGGACCAACAACTCAAGGTTATCTCTCTTTTTCCCAGTATGATTCATCCTGATAAATCCACCAGTCTTACTTCCCAGGTCACTATTACTGAAATTGAATCTACACTTCATTCATTCAAGAAAGACCGTAGTCCAGGCCCAGATGGGTGGCCAGTGGAGTTCTATCTGCACTTTTTCAATCTCCTTGGTCCCACTCTTGTTCAGATGGTGGATTATACTAGGACCTCTGGCTACATTCCCTCTTCACTGAACTCTACCTTCATTACTCTCATTCCCAAGAAAGATAAGCCCCGTACTTTTGCATATTTCAGACCCATTTCTTTATGTAACCTGCTTTATAAGCTCATTGCTAAAGTTATTGCTAATAGGCTCAAACCCTTTCTGGATTTGGGCATCTCTCAAGAGAAGTTTGGCTTCCTTAAAGATAGACAGATTACTGAGCCAATTGGTATTGTTCAGGAAGTTCTCCACTCAGTCAAAATTAAGAATTCATGTTCCTTCGTCCTTAAACTTAATCTATCTAAGGCATTTGATCATGTGGACTGGACTTATATCAGACTTATTTTGATCCAAATAGGTGTTCCCCTTCTCACAGTCAACTGGATTATGAGTTGTATTTCCACGGTCAACTTTGCAGTATTGGTCAACGGAACGCCCTCGAGCTTTTTCACTGCATCCAGGGGTATCAGGCAAGGCTGCCCATTATCTCCGCTGTTGTTTATCCTTGTTATTGAAGGGCTTAGTCTGATGATTAAGGATGCAAGGGATAATGGCCTCATCAGGGGTATTAAGTTCTCTTCTGCCCTTACTCTAACCCACCTCTTATTTGTTGATGATGTTATTCGTATGGGTATGGGAACCATTCGGGACTGGATGGATTTTGAATCTCTTCTTGATTGCTTTTGCAAAGCATCTGGAATGTGTATTAATGCTGATAAATCTTGCTTACTTTTTCACAACTTCAGTGATGCCTGTTTGGCTGATTTCAAAGCTATCTTGCCTTACAATATTCAACCACTTCAGTCTGGTATTTCATATCTAGGATATCAATTGAAGCCTTTGAGTTACCGTGTTGCTGATTGGTCCTGGGTTCTGAAAAAATTTGAAAGGGAAATCAAACATTGGGCATTTCGATACTTGTCACTTGGTGGGAGGTTAGTTCTGGTCAATTCGGTTCTTGCCAGCATTCCTGTGTATTGGATGGGATTAGCTCCCATTCCTTGTACCATTCTCCAGAAGCTCAGGAAACTGATGTTTTACTTCTTATGGGGAACAACCGAATCATCTTTCAAGTTTCATCTTACCAAATGGATTGATATCTCACGTCCTAAAGCTCTTGGAGGTTGGGGTATTAAAGACCTTACTTGTTTTAATATGGCACTTCGGTTGAATGTCTTTTGGAAAGCTCTGCACTCCAAAGGTCTCTGCTTTCAGGTTCTTCAGGCTAAATATTTACATGGTAAAACAGTGGTTGACTGGATCAGATCAAAAGAATTCTGCTCGCAAAATATCTCTCTATTCTGGCGTGGTTTTCTTCAAACTTTACCTTGGATGGGTAAGTTCTTGTCCTGGCAGATTGGAAATGGTGAGTGCATTCTCTTGGGTTTAGACCCCATTGTTGGCTTGGGTTCTACATTTGTTTTCCCGGAAGATCTACGATCATATCTAGCTGATTTGGACATATGCACATTGGCTCATGCTCGTAACCCTTGCTCTACAGAGCCACAATATTGGTACTCGTCTTCTGATCTTGACCTCGCAGGCTCTTATTCATTGATCTGGGATGATTATATAACGGAATTATCGGCTCTAGGTATTCGGCTGAATGACAGCCCTGATAAATTGGCTTGGACATTTAACAGGAGCGGTATTGATATCACAGCAAAGGAGGCATATAATTGCATCTATCAGTCTTCGATGGATGGGGACAATATGGCTGATTGCCCTCCTGTATGGAACAAGTCTCTTCCTCTTAAAATATCCTATTTCATTTGGCTGGCATATCATAACATGATACTAACTTGGGATAATCTTCAGCGCAGAGGACTCTCGGGTCCTGGCATTTGTTCTCTATGTTACACGAACCTGGAAACAGTCGATCATTTATTCACTTGCTGCTGGGTATGGAAATTGGTTGCAGGCAGTATTATGGACTATTTCGACATCAAAGCACGCATTTCTGATAATTATTTTCTGGATTTGATCATTGGTTGGAACGACACTATTCCACAGTCCTCTCCTCTCTACACTTTGTTGTTTAAAGCTATATGGATGATCTGGAAAGCGCGCAACCAGCAGATTTTTGAGGGGAAACACAGGGATATTCTCAGTATCATTCATCATATTCTGCGTTCAGCTATTTCATCAATGAAGGGGACTGTTTCTAAAAGGAAGTGTTGCAGAATCATTGGTCCACCACTTGGTAAACTCTTTCCCTGTGGCTTTATGGATAGAGCTTCACAAGAAGGATTTGCTGGTGCAGGTATTGTCATTTTCATTAGTGACACACACTTTCTGGAAATCTCTTTAGGAGTCGGACATGGCACTAATACCAAGGCAGAGCTGCTCAGTCTCTGGGCGCTCTTGCACTTATCCCAAATGATGGGGATTCCTCTTGCTCAAGTATTTGGTGATTCTCTGATTATCATCAACTGGGCAAAGGGATCGACTACTCTCTCCCCACCTGAACTTGTTCATTGGTGTAGGGAGACTAAAAAGCTAGTTACTAGCTTCCAGGGTCTGTCTTTCACTCACATATATCGAGAGCACAACAATGCTGCTGATCGTCTTTCTAAAAAGGCACTTTCCCTGTCCCAAGGAAAGGGCTGTATTAAGGAACATATTGAGAATCGCCTGGTTTATTCTGGATGTTTCCAGTTTTTCTGAAGAAGTATTTGTGGCTTTTTGTACATGCTTTGCATGTTATGTTATGGTGTTAAAAGGTTATTCCTGATATTGTTTATGTATCACCCATGAAAGTGTATCTCTTTAGATCGCTGTTCAGATGTGTTGTTGGCTCTCGATCGATGTGACTGAACTGACAGTCCCATTTCCATGATCAGTCAGTTTACTGATGGGTAACTTCTTGATATTATGTGCCATTCCTCCTATGGTTTTTTGGGTGGTTGTCACGGTCAGTCCTTGCTGATATTTGTAATAATGTCTTTTGATTCAAATGAATAACAAAGGTAGATTTTTTCCTCTTGAAAAAAAAAATTCATAGTAAGTTTTATTTTGACTTTGACACCTATAAAATATGATTTCCTCAAATATCCACGGTGCCAGGGAGACTATTGCGAAGTATACCTCTTTTTTGCCAGAGAGACTATTGCGAAGTTTTGGACATATTAGGGATTTCATTTGTGTCATAGAAGACATTTAATTGAACGGAAAATGTTGGGCATACAAGGCACAAGTTAAACCTACAAATCATTCATATTTGGGTCATATATGACTTGTAATTGAAGAGAAAAGAATGTAAGTTGTACATATAAAGGAATAAATTTAAACAGCAATTTACTCATATTTGTGCTATACAAAAAATTCTAATTTAAAAAATTTAACAGAAAAAGTTATATATACCATACACAAGTTTAATAAATAAATTATTTATATTTATGTTATATATATCTTAAAAATTAAAGAGAAAAGATGCTATACATATCTTGAAATTGAGCACAAAAGGTTACACATACCAGGCACAAGTTAAACCAACACAGTACTCAGATTCAATTTTGAGAGAAACCATTTTCTTTATTTAAGATACTTTAATCAATTCACATAAAATAATTTATTTAATAAAAAATATCATACAATAATAAATTCATAAGAATAAAATGATTTAATAAAAAGTGATATATCAATATGCTTAATACCTTAAGATATTAAACAATGATATCATGTCCACTTACTAAAAGCAATCTGATATCTATACTCTATATGTATACAATATAGATAATAATAAAAAATACAAATGCATCTAATTATAAAATTACATAATTACATGGTTTAGCTAGAAGATCTACAAAATAAAAAAATGGAAAAACAAATAATCAGCTACCAATTACCAAAACTAAGGAATGTCAATATGTGACTAAATGAAACTCTGCAACTCAACAGCTAAAATTCAAAGGCTGTTGTATAATCCGTTCAGTAAAAATGTTTTATTTCCAGCAAACTTCCGGCTTGTTATTCGTCCACAAATGCACGAGCATCAAGAGTTGCGGTGTCGAAGCCATCCTTAGCAGTAATGTTGTCCTAGACTCGCAACCTAGTGGGTATCCCTGCCAGCTGCGTCACGCTGCTAGGAAATATTTGATAATGCAATCCAAAGTCAACACTACTAGAAGGGTTTCCTCGTACTTCTGTAGAAAATTGATATCCAATAGATTCTGGCTGCATTCTTCTCTGCATAATATCGTTGTACATATTATGATGTCCTTCGCTTAAAATCTGAGCAGGATATTGCATCCCAATATCGGTATTCACATTAACATAGTTACTGTTTGATCACTGCACCGGGTAATTCCAGTTTGGCAAGCTTCGACCCTGGATTGATTGTTGCATGGATACTTCTTGTCCAACCATCCAGTTGGAAAATTGATCCTCAGCACGTCGTGGCCGTCCTTGCAGATCTCTACTGTTGGTCTGAAATTGATTCTGCTGCGGATTTTCTCGGAGCCAACTACTAGTATCGTTTTTTAATTGCAATGGGTGCCGGGGTTCTGAATTAACCATCCAAAATTGATCATGAAATCCTTGTATCCCACTTACATGAAATTGATTGCCAATAGCATTAAGGTTTGGTGGCATGATCTGATCCGGGGCATCATGATTTTCATATGATTCATGCACCGGTTTCTTCAAATTTGCAAAATTTAATGTCTGCGTTGGCGGTCTATCATTAAACACTGGGATACTAGGACTCGAAGAAAACAGTGTCTCCTTCCTGGTTCAGTGGAAATTGGCCGTGAGGGATGTTAAGGGCGGACGGGTAGCGGGACGCAAACTGGGGTGGTGTTAAAGGGGAAAGAAGGGCGGGAGGCAAATATTTTTTATTTATTGCGGCAATGTTGTGCTGTGCTTCATTCAATAACCACTCAATGGTTTTACGACCATCTTTAAAGGCCAATAAATTGTTAAGCTCCAGCAAAGGTCCATAAGTTTCCATTGCTAAAAGGCAGTCCATGGTCTGTCCAAATTCTGTCAATCCCAACTCTTTCGTAACTTCAATCAAACACTTGGTCTCTTTTGGCAATAATCAATCGACCATCCGCCCAGCTTTTCAAAAACCCAATTCTTTTGTGAGTCTTGATATACTGCTGGGCGCCATTGATAACAACCAACCAATGGTCTGACCTCCCTTCTCAAAGCCCATATTTTTTTTCGTCTCAGACAAACCTTTCGTTTCATTTAGCGAAAACCATTCCATCGCATCTCCAGCAGAACTGAAATGCAAATATTTAGTAAGGTCATCTAACCGTTGCTTTTTAGTCTCGTTCAACGACACTCGCAATTTCCTTTTCTTTTTCTCTGGCATCTCCTCCAATAATGTGTTTTCATTGCTCAGGTTTTCTACTTCTTGTTGCTTCTTCTGATCATTTGGACGCACTTGCTGTTTGGCCTCACATTTTGCGGCCTGCGCCTGATTCATTATTTTCGCGAAGAGATGTGCAGAACTTCTCTCCGGAGTTTTATACGCTTCCTATTTCTTATGCGGATCACTTTGACACCCTTTAAGCTGCTTCTTTGAGCCCCTTTACGCGGTTTCTTCTGCGGATAATTTGCACACCCTTGTTGTTCGGTCTGGGATTTTGTGGCCTAATTCTTTCTTTTCGCGGAAAGGCGTACAGAACTTCTCTCAGGATTTTTTCCTTTATTTTCCCCATGGCGACGGAGGGAGTGTCCCTGAAATCACATTGTAATTTTAATAGAAAATCCCTTGTATATCCACGATGCCACCAAATGAATACTATCTTGTAATGCGAAAACAATCTCATAAACAACTGAAGTTCTCTGACCAGAATGGGTATTAATGGGTAATACTAAATATTTACGGTATCCTTGATAGTTAGAATGGTTGGCCTTCGATGTAGCTTGGTGAATTATCCGTATTTGAGTTTTGCTGGCTGGTAACTGCATTTT
Source organism: Pseudotsuga menziesii (assembly GCA_001517045.1). Lineage (NCBI taxonomy): Eukaryota > Viridiplantae > Streptophyta > Pinopsida > Pinales > Pinaceae > Pseudotsuga > Pseudotsuga menziesii. The sequence continues at coordinate 55,197 of LPNX010971412.1, read as the reverse complement.
CTCGGCTTTGATATAGATGGCTGAATCCCATTTTATAGGTTTCAATGCGATTTTCTGGGATTACATGACATTTCTGGGTTTATTCAATTTGTTTAATTATTTTGTTTTATTAAGTATGGTAATAATAACCTCTTAAAGAGATTCATACATTTCATATGTCAAATACATGTTCTTTGCAAGGATACATTCAAGACCTTGCAAGTTAGATATATTAGTTATTTGTGATTCAAGAAGAGGGGCTAAGACCTCATGTAAGTTAAATACACGAGTAACTTGTGACTTCATAAAAGCCTTTCAAAACTCACAATTCTTGTTAGATATTTTAGTTATTTGTGATTCAAGATGGGTTAAGACTTCACATAAATTAAATATAGGAGTAACTTGTGACTTCATAAAATCCTATCTAAACTTATAAGTTTTTAAAACCTTGCAAGTTAGATATATTAGTTATTTGTGATTCAAAAAGGAGTAAGACTTTATGTAAATTAAATATACAAGTAACTTGTGACTTCATAAAAACCTTCGAAACTCACAAGATGACAAGGTAAAGCTCTAATCCTTATTACTTATAACTTCAATATGATTTTCTCAATCTTTCTTGAGTTATTTAATTCTAAAAGTAATGCTTTTCACACCAAATTGATTCCATGAAGTTCTTTGTTCACATTTTTTTATGCATTGTAACTTTGAATTTATTGGGTCCACAATTTTAAGAACCATGGGGAGGAATTATTTAGCTTTGACTTTATTGGGTCCACAAGAAATTCAAGTCATTATCAAGAAGTGGGTATTAATTTTTATTTTTAAAAAAATCAAAAAGTTGTGTTTTGGTGTATGATGGGGTATTGTGTTGGTGGGCTCCCATGATGTCGGTTCTTGGGCTTTGGGGCCACATGTGTGGTGGCATGCTATCGTAACTAGGTTTTAATTCTATTTTGGTGTCTTGCTATGGAATATAATGCAGTTGAATATTGGCTAGCGTTGTGGGTTGGCTCGTTATTTTTGCTTTCAGTGGATCTTGTTTCATTTTCGTGGAGCAATAATCTTGTATTGTTCTCTCGTTTGGCAGCTCGTTATTTCTTTCTTTCACTAGTTCTTGTTTCATTTTCATGGAGCTTCCGTGGCCCATTATTTTTTTCTTTCCCTGGAACTTGATTCATTTGTGTAGAGTGGTGGTCTTGTATTTGACTCTCGTCTAGTGGCTTGTTCTTGGTTCCATTGTCCTCAAGGTGCTTCGGTTTGAGGTTTGGATTGTTGGTGTGGTGATTTTGTAGTGGAAGCTTGTCTAGTGGCTTGTTCTCAATGCAGTTTGGCATAATTAAGGAATTATCGGTTTGTTTAGTGTGGTCTTGTACTAACACTTTTCAAGTGGCTTTATCACCTTTCTTTGTGGTTTCTTGGTTCAATTTTCCTGAAGCTCATTACATTTGAGGGTTGAGTTGTTATAGTGGTGTTTTTGTAGTTGGTGGTTTTATAGTGGCTTGTTCTCATCAAAGGCTTGGTGTTTTCCTGAGCGGTTTGTGATCAGTTTGTAGCTTGTTATCAATAATCACATCATGGGCTCGATGAATGTTTTCAATATTTGTGTTGGAATTTTTATACGGTGTTTTATATTTGCATTTGTGTTCTAAATTGGGTTAATTACTAGGTTAAAATTGGGTTTCAATTGTTTCTTTTTCAAAAATGCATTTTTTAGGGTTGTGGGTTGTTTGATTTTTTTGAGAGAGAAGCTATTTCACTCAGTTGGGGATGACATTCTCTCTCGTGGAAAAGGTATGAGAGAGGTATGTTAATTCATCCCTTTTTGGGTTCACCTATTGTTTAAACTCTGTGTTTGTTTTGCCAAAATCAATGTTAGTCTAAGCAGGAGGAGCCTGTCAAAGTTGCATTAGCCCGAACTTCATTTCCCTAGCCCTCGATTCTGGTTTCCCTATTAGTTAAACCATGTGCAAGTGGATAGGGAGTAGGGTTTTAGAAGAGTTGCTTGATTTGTTTTTCAAACAAAACAGATGTTAGTGCTAAGGTTTAATATATATAGTGTCACTTTTGTCGTAAATTCATGATTTTTCTATGGACAAACAGAGAACAGGTTTGGGGCTACTAATATTTGCATGGTCATTCTATGCTAAGGTTCTTGTTAGTGTTTTCCTCTCAAGATTTTTTTGTAACCTTGCCAAAATGATTAGATGCAATGATTCTTTCTTAACTATAATTTTGTTTCCTATTTCCCACTATTATAATATTCATTGTCTTGACTATGACTTAACTTTTATTAAATTTACATGGGTCTAGGCTCTCGTATACTTGTTTGACACTCACAAGTTCTATGTGGGATCAAAGAGAGTCAGCAAGTGGAGCTCTTTTTGCTCTTCTATGGACAAATTTGTTCTCTCATTGATGGGTGTTCTATTTCTCTACCCCTATGCGAAGGATGCAAATGGGTTTTGACTCATCCATAGAGATTGTACCTATAACCAAAGAAGACTCCAAAGTTCACAAGTATGAAATCACATGTACATACTCAGTTTCAAGGAATCTAGGCCAACTCGATGCACCTAGTTTTGTAAATTTGATGAAGAAAGGTGTGCCAATGCTTGTGATGGATGGAGAGAATAAATTGATCGATGATTCTTTTATCTTTATTGATGGCTTCTTCTTGGTTCTCCCTATATCAAAATCCATGTACTAAGGAAATACATTTAAGGTTATATATGCCTACATTGGACATTGTGGTTCTAAGAAAATTTCATGCAAAACATTTGAGGTATTCCATAAATTAGAGCATATTTTAACAATGCGATGTGTTTTTTTATTTCCTTTTCCTAGTGTTGAAATAATGTAACTGCAGAAGATATTCTTTTGTACTTTTTATTATATTATTATTGTCCCTCCCTTTTGAAGATGTTGTTCCTCTAATTTGGGATGTTATTGATGTAATTAGTCATGTAAAGTATTGAGGTAAAACCTCCATTGTAAGTCAGGTCAATAGTACCCAAAAAAGAACTATTAAAATCTATGTTTGTGTCTCCCAAGGAAAGTCGGCCATGTTGGATTATTAGACTTCCTATATGATGTATATAAATAAATGAGGCATACTCCTCACTTGGATATACTCACAACTCAAGAAAGTTCACTAGAGAGAGAAAGAGGCATCTGTCTAGAGGAGAAGAAGTAGTCTATCTTATTTTTGGGTCATACATTGTACTTGGTTGAATTCTATATTGAGGAACTTTTGGTGTGTTTTCTTCCCCACAAGTGTTTCCCAAGATAAACATTTGTGTATTAATTTTATTGTTGTTCTTGTAATTGTTTCACTGTTCTTCTTCTTATTGGGCAAAAAACTTTTAAAAATATAACATGGCATTAGGGGAAACTTGAAAAAAGACATTATGGAACAGTTTTCCCACAGTACAAGAAGCCAAGGATTACTATTCTGGACAAATCCTTCATAATTTCATCTGGAATATAAGGATATATAAACTCTCCCTAAGAGGGCACACCTTTCTATGGTGACATAATTCAGTTCCAAAGACATTCACTTTTTGGCTTGTTGATGTTGCCGGGAGGAACTCGGGCATCAATTTTTTCAAGTTTCCATCCACAGATCCAGGAAAAGAAAGATACATTCTAGCTTTCCTTAGGGAGGTGCGTATGTTCCTCTAATCACCTCTTCATGTGATCACCACTGAAAAATTAGGGCTTTCCTATCAAAACATAGGTCATCCTAAAGTAGGTTCCAGAAGCAGTCCTCAAATTTGTAAGTACTATCTCATGTTGTATTTGATGTTCTTATTCTTTGAAGATGACAAACATAACCAAGCTTGATGAACGTTTTCAAGGAGAATAAAATTCCAGAGCATGGAAATACATAATCATGTCCATCCTTGAAGAACATGATATAGAAGTCTACATCAAAGAAGAGGTCAAGGAACCATTGGGAGATGAAGCAAAGCCGAAGAACAAGAAGGATATGATCAAATACAAAAGGATCATAGTTGATTCTATCAAGGATCATCTGATTCCCCAAGTATCATCAAAGGATACTGCAAAAGAAATGGTTGATGATTTGACAAGACTATTTTAAGGAAAGAACATCAATATAAGAATGTCCTTGAGTAATGAACTCAAGGGAGTGAATATTCAAAACGCAAAAACTATGCAGTCATACTTCACAACAATTACTCATATCAAAGAATAATTAGAGGCTATTGGTGACATGATGGAATAAGTAGAATTTGTGATGACCACCTTGAATGGTCTCCCAAGGTAATGGGAATCTTTCATCAAAGGTATATGTGCTAGAAGAAAGTTGACCAAGTTTAGTAAAATTTGGGAAGAATCTGTGCATGAAGAAGGAAGAATAGATAACATAAAAGAAAAACTAAATGATGATGAAGACCAAGCCTTGGAATCTCATGCAAAGAAAAGATCAATCAAGAGAAAGGATTGTGATCAATCACCTAGAAGAAATCAAAAGTTTCAAATAAACTCAATACCTAACAAAGACTTCTCATATTTTGAATGTTTCACATTGGAAGAAATTTTCCACTCAAAGAAGAACAATTCAAGAATGGAAATAAGAAGTTCCATGCCCATGCAATTGAATATGATGACCTAGATGAAGAAAAGAATAATGAAGATGAATACTCCACTGAAGAATATGTTTTGATTACATCCCTTACTTATTCATTCTCTCATGGAAGTGACACTTGGATCGTAGACAATGGATCTTCCAAGCATATGACAGGTTATAAAGACTCTCTCCAATGTCTTGTTCAAAAGGAATCTCCTCACAAAGTAAATATTGGAGATGACTATCAAAATCCAATCAAAGGAATATGAGAATCATAATACAAGTTGGAATCGGGAAAGTCCATGAAGATGAAAGAATTCTTATATGTCCTAGGATTGAAAAAGAATATACTTCCTATCTCATCCCTAGATAAAAAAAGGTTTCAAAGTTTCTTTTGTAGATGGATAAGTCTTGATGTGTCCAGAGGAAAAGACAATAGATGATGTAGTTGTGATTGGTGAAGAAGAAAAAGGACTTTTTCAATATGAAGGGACACTCAGACTCAAATCTAATAGAAAGTACCATCAAACCTTGTGAGTTGTGTCATAGGATACTTTCTCATGTGAAATACAAAGAACTACCAATTGTGAGTAAGGCAGTCACAGGTTTATGAGAGATTGACATCAACCATGAAGTAATTTGCAAAGGATGTTCTTAAGGGAAGAATACCGAAAACCCATTTCAAAGTAGCAACATTAAAAAAAATGGATCTTGGGCATTGTTCATTCATATGTATGCAACTCAATGACAACCACTTAATTAAGTAGGTATGTTCATTATGTTTATTTTATCAATGACTATTCCCGCTAGACTTGGTGTTATTTCTTGAAAGGAGAAGATGAAGTATTTGAAATATTCAAAGAATTCAGGGAACTTGTGGATAACTTATTTGAAAATAAGATCAAGATATTGATATCTTACAATGGAGGAGAATTCACTACGAATGAATTCAAGTATTTTTGGCAAAGAAGATGGGATTAAGAAAAATTTCACCACACCCTCTAATCCTAAAATAAATGGAGTAGAAGAAATAAATAATACAACTATCATGGAAGCCATGTGAGCCATGATTCATGATAAAGACATACCCATGCACCTATGTGACGAAGCAACTATAACCACAGTCTATGGTCAAAACAAATTCTCCCATAATGCTCTTGGTAACAAATACAAAAGAAATGTTTACCAGAGAGAATCCTGGAGTCATCCACTTGAAGATATTTGTCTTGCATGTATTTATACATGTTCCCAAGGAGAAAAGATCAAAATTGGACCCTTCCAAAAAGAACGGAATATTTGTTTGATACAAAGATCAGTCGACAACTTATAGAGTTTACATTCAAGGTTATCTACAGATTGAGATTAGTAGTGATGTTATATTAGATGAATAATCATCCTTTAGTAAGTGCATAAAGAACCATGCAGGTGAAGATAACTAAGAAGAAAATGATGCCCCCAGATTTGAAGAAACCTGTAGAATTCCATTTTGCAATGTTGAAGAAGGATAATTATCAGAAGACCATGACATGGAAGATACTCAAAATCCTATGGAGATAACTCATGAAATGATTTCAGAAAATAAAATACTAACTTGGGCTCGAGATGTCATGCAAGGTGCAAATAAATATGGTGCTACAAAAGGAAGCAAGAGATCAAGGACCTATTCCATCTATGTGGCCTTGATGTGTAATCTTGTTGATGCACAACCCACCTCTTTTGAAGTAACTACAAATAATGAGGAGGGGATGGGATGCAGTGATTCAAGAATAGTAGTCTATCATCAAGAATCATTTTTTGTACGTAGTACCAAGAGATTGATTAGCCAGTTGTTTCTTCAAAGTAGATATTCAAGACAAAAAATTCGGCATAATAAATTATTTATAGGTTTAAGGAAAGATTCATGGCCCAAGGATTCTCACAGAAAGAAGGAGTTGATTATGAAGAGAATTTTTCACCAGTAGTAAGATATGCCTCAATTGGAACTTTCCTTACCTTGGAAGCCAAGATTAAAACACTAAATGGATGTAAAGATAACATTTTTAAATGGAATAATAGAAGAATAAGTATACATTGAACAACCTTGGGGTTTTAAAACATGTGATATAAATTCACATGTATACATATTAAAGAAAGAATTATATAGCTTTAAAACAAGCACACATAGCGTGGTATGCAAGAATTGATGGATTTCTTATCAGCTTGGGATTTACCGAGATTAAATAAGATTCCAACGTTTACTATAAGGATGTTGATGAAGGTATTATGATTATTTTTCTATATGTTTATGACCTATTCCTCATAGGCGAATAAAAACTTATTTATGAATTTAAGAAGAATCTTGCACTCCTAAATTTGAAATGAAAGATCTTGGTTTGATGCACTATTTTCTCGGTCTTGAAGTGTGGCAGTTTCCAAATGAGATCTTCCTAAATCAAGGAAAATATGTTATTGAAATCCTAAAGATATTTGGGATGCTATATTACAAAGCTATGAACACTTCGATGATGAATAACTTGAAGTTGTTGAATGTTGATTCCTCATACACATTGGATGTTACATTATATCGACATATTATTGGCTCACTGATGTATTTGACGAATACAGGAATACCTATATATTTTTTTTGTAAACACACTAAGTCAGTATATGGAGGAGCCTCGACATGTTCACCAAGTTGAAGCAAAAATGAGAGATGAGGTACCTTAAGCATACATTGGTTTGCGGCCTCATATATACAACGGATGGTGAGATTAGAATACATGGTTCTGCATAGTGAGATTGGGTTGTGAGCACTAATGATAGAAATAGCACCTCAGGATGTTGTTTCAGTTTGGGATCAGGTGTGATGCCATGGATTACCAGAAAGCATACTTGTGTTGCTCTAAGTACTATTAGAACATTATTATACCTAGGTCCATTGTTTTAATTATCTTTTCCTATGATAGATGGTCCAAAATATTGCTGAACGATGTTTCCTAAGATTGGTGGGGTTTTAGGACCATTAATGACCACTAGAACCCTCATTTTGGTCAACGAGGAGATAAGCATCCTCATTTATGAACATTTGGTCCCTATGGGTGCTCCCATCCCTTAATTTGTGGATATGGATTTGACCAAGGGTGCTCATGCATTGTATTTGGGTGTTTTTCCTCATTTTGTCCCTTTTTACTTTATAGAGCTACCCCCATGCCACCATTATTTATGACCACCCATGCCATCCCAATGTTCACATTTGATATTTGTGACCATTTGTGGTGGTTTCAGAGTCTATTGGTAAACCTAGGGTGTTTTTTGAATTTCAATGTAATCCTGTCACATCTATACCATTTGAGTTCCTCCAAAGGCTAACATTTTTTCCCTATTGTAATATAATAATGATCATAACGTGTTCACATGATAGACTATAATATAAACTTTTGTTATTGGCATCATTCCTTATTGGCATTATGCCTCTTTCACACTATTGTTTGCATGCTTTGTCAAATTCTGGTATTGTGATGAATCTCTTACATTCTATATCATGTTGTGAATCAAAATTTAATACGGGATTAGATTTCAATGATATTCTAATTGAATTCATAGATTTTGAATTAGAAATATAGGGTTTCCTTTTGACTATTGAGTGTTTTCATTGCAAGTTATTTAGTGGTTCTTTGTCACGTAGTGCACAAAAAAAATGGAGAAGTCTCATGTCACCTTTGTCACTCCATTAAAGTAATTTGAGTGGAAGGACAAGATGGTAACCCAGCTAATATCTAGCATTCTGTTCAAAGTGACCATTGGGACAAAAAATGAGCCAAACTTAGTTGTTAAGAATCCAAGTTTTTTAACATAATGGATGAAGCATTTGGGATGCTATGTCTAAGTATCGAGAGAGAGCTCTTGTTTCATGTTTCCATTCTCACAACTCCAAATCAAGTGTGGCTCAAGCTAGAGTCACTATTTAAGAATATGGATGAACTAAGGGACCATCAACTTGAGAATGAGTTGATCTCCTTGAGCCAAACCCATTTCAAGACAATCCAGGACTTCTTCATCATGTTAGAATACTTTCTTATCAAATCAAGCAATGTGGCATTAAGAAAAACTTAAGAGCAATTTATTTTGTCTGTTCTTTTGAAGATAGGGCCTAAATACTCTATGTTTGTTTCGACATTTCACACTGGTAAGATCATAAGTTGAAATTGGAGGATTCCATCTTTGGAGTACTTCATGGAGTCTATGACTCAATAAAAACACAAATTGGATTATATATGTACCATCAAGCCTACCAAATACCAAGCTCTTGTAGCTTGTGATTTGAAGCAAACAAATGGAAAAAGAAATCCCAAATATTTGAAGTAGCAAAAGAGGAAGAAAGATAAAGAGAATCCCAAATGTTATTATGGGTCTTTGAAACCTAGAAAGAAAAAAGGGAAGAAGTAGGAGAAGTGAAAATGCACTTATTGTCATGAGGGTTTGCACCGGGGGGTTGAAGGCACGAAGAAATCCATTGACATAATGTAGCAACTTCTTGAGAATAACAATATCCCTATTTGAGATGGAGTAAATGAGAAAGACAATGGTTCAAATTATGAAAACAAGGAGAGATGTCATGCATGGGTGGCTATCATTTCTAGATATTCCTCCATCATAGATTTGGGTGCGTCAAGGTGCATGGATTCTACAAAATACTATTTCTCTACCCTTCATCCATACAGTGGTCCATGCATTTTCATGGGAGATGACATAGATATCCCAGTGTAAGGAATTGGTATGATCAATCTAGATAATGGGTACTTCAACAATGTGTTGTTTGTGCCATTTATTGCATCAAATTTACTCTCTATATACCAAAATACCCACACTGGTTTGGCCAAGAAAGTGACATTCACTCAAGAATCTATGGAAATGCAGCAAGTTTCCATTGGCAAAGTGGTTGCAATGGGTGTTGCATATCATGAGTCAAGGATGTGCAATTTTTCATAGTTTATAACTTACTCCTTGTCTAATAAGATTCTGTCACATGCCAATGATGGTAGTAGGCTATGGATTGAGAGGTTTGGACACCTCAACTACAAATATATTTAATATTTGAGAAAAGAAAATATTTTTGAAGGAATTCCAAGAATCCAATTTTCCAAAGGAACATGCAAGGGATTCATTGTTGGAAAGCATGCAAAGAACAAGTTTGACAAGGAGAAGGAAAGAAGAGTTGTTCAAGTCCTATTGGGAATATTTTCTGAATGAGGCCAACTAAGGAAAACTAACCCACATAAGGTGCTTACTACATCCCTCGGTATGTTTGGTATGGATATTTTTCATAGGTTGTGGTCCTGCTACCATCTAAGTTTCACTCTCTTAAGGAAAGTCCTACCAATTAAAATTAGATAAAGTGTATCCTAAACTAATTAACAAACTAAAATCTATACTAAAATATAATGAAAATACTAATTTATATATTATCTACATTTATCTATTAAAAGAATGAATTTCCTTATTTAACAACTACTAAATTGAAACATATTAGCTAGATATAATCTATGTTCTTCTCTCTAAAGGAGATTCTTTGTTTTAAGTTTTCAAGATATACTATCAAAAATACTAAACAAATGAAGCACAACTAGCTGTAATAAGAAATATGTTTAACAACTACTAAATCAAAAGTAGAAAAATTAAACTAAAAATTAAAATTTAATCTAAACTACTTAATACTATCTTGTCCAAGAGCAAAATATTAGCTATGTTACTGTTCTATTAAGAACACAGATAACAGAAAGTTAAATAATATAACTATGATATGACATCATCAAAGTGATGATCATAAATAACTTTCAGTTCAGTAATGATATTTATTATTGAAGAACAATAAATAAAAAATTATGTATTATCCTAAAACATAAAATGTCAAAGAACAATTAAAGTTTAACATTTAAATATTTTAAATTTAAGAATGATTAACCACTTGATCGAACACCTGTAAAAATATAGATGAATCAATCAATAAGCTAATATGCAAAATATCACACAGTCAAGTTAAATTAACAAAAATTAACTAACATGAAAAATATAAAATTAATATCAAATACATAAATTACTTTTATGATTCGAGTAATACATTCATAATGCACAATGTCAAAGTGTAACAGTAAATTAATAAGGAGAAGAAAATTGGTACATAGAATATATATGTATGCATAAAAAAATGAACTAAAAAATGATACCAGTTTTTCGAATCATTGCTTGACAGTAACAAAAGAATGAAATTCTAAAAGAAACTAGAAGAAAAAAATATGTCTTTACTCCAATACAAAATTTTTCTTCTTCATACTCCAATCCTTCAGAGAAATTGTATAGAAAATTAAATTAAAACAATTTTCTTTATCTTCTCTAGCAATCCCCCTTTTGTGCAGCATCGTCTCTTCTTCTTCCCTGTCAACAAAATCCTTTCATTCTCTAGAAACCCCTCTTTCATTTTCATTTGAATTTGCTCTGTTTAAATAGTGAGAAGGGATCATAACAAAATCTAGTAAATGGATCTTATTGCTCAACACAATTAGGAAATTATTGAAAACATTTGTCTCAAACATACCCAAATATCTAAAATTTCATGCATTTGTTTGGAAAACAATGCATTCTAATAGATAAATAGGACCATTTTTGAAGTGGGTTTTCAACCATTTGAACTAATTCCTCACGGTTTTCCCACATTCATCCACACAAAAATATGCCTTCTATAGGTGAACGATTATGTTTCATCTTTCAAATTCATCAATCAATCCTTCATCTTTTTAAAACCTACAATCAAGAATTTACATCAAGCATCAATTCCAGATAAATATAGATAAATGATATCAAAGTTGAGCAAACATATAGTTTGATGAAGTAATAACATATATCTTCACTTGGTGTGATCTCATTCTTCAACAACATCAACAAATACATCAATTTTATAATGTGGTGGCTCCTTTCTCCAATAAAGTGATGTTTGCTTCTTTGTATTCAACTCACTTGAAGGTTATTAATGATTTGAAGTTGTATAATTGATGCCATTAAGGTAAAAGTTTATGGATAGATGTGCATAACTTCTCTCTGTATTTTTTCCTTTATTTTCCACCATGGTGATGAAGCGAGTGTCCCTGAAATCACACTGTAATTTTAACAGAAAATCCCTTGTATATCCACGATGCCATGAAATGAATACTATCTTGTAATGCGAAAACAATCTCATAAACAACTGAAGCTCGTAGACCAGAATGGGTAGTTATAGGTAATACTAAATATTTGTGGTATCCTTGATAGTTAGAATGGTCGTCCTTCAATGTAGCTTGGTGAATTATCCATATTTGAGTTTTTCTTGCTAGTAACAACATTTTCTCGGCTGGGATTAGATGACATTTTTCTAGGTTTATTCAAATTATGTGAATGGAAAAGTGATTTTCCTTGCATATCCAACATTCCATAGGTGGTATTTTCCCTCAAGGATCTTCCTTTGACTGTCCTTGTTGGTAAATCAATGTTTCTAAACTTTGAAGGCTAGAAACCTTTCTTTCTCTACTCCTGGTTGTTATTCTTCATATCCTTCCAATTCTTCTGATATGATGCCTTGCTCTTATTTTGTTCATATAACTGTTTTTCCTTCGAGATGGCATCCTTAAGGTTCTTTGGTCTATCATACTAGATTTTATCTCTATAATATTTAGGAAGGCCACTTAGGAACCTTTGAATCTTTACCTTCTTATCTTTGATGAAGTCTACACAGTTCAAAAGTTCTAGAAACTTTTTCTCATAGGCCTCCATAGTCATTCTTCCCAAATTAAGCTCAAAGAATTTCTCCATCTTCTTGTCATAGTAGTGCTTAGAGGTATTCTTTCTGAAATCATTTCTTAAAATTGCTCCAAGATATTTTTTCTTCATCGATGTCTTTCAACTTAACCAGTTGATCCCACCAGATAGATGCTTTACCTTGCAGATGGTATATGGCTACTCTTGCCTCCATATTAGGTGTATACTGATGCAACTGGAAGAATTTCCTAAGTCCTATCAACCATGCTTCAACATCTTCTCCTTTCTTTACTTCTCCATCAAAAGTTTGGGGCTTGATTCTTCTTAACTCTCCTACTTGTTCATCTCAGGTAAACCTCCTCTTCTTGTATCTCATTGGAGATCTTTCATGACTGCTCTCTGTACTACTTGATGCATACCCCTTCTTTCTCTCTGAGTGATAAGGTCTCCTTGAAGATGATCTAGATCTCACATAACCTCTTTTATGACTCTTTTCAATGGATATTTGGATGGTATTCAATGATTTTAGATCATTCATAATTTTCTTCTTGGATATTAATTATTATTTCATTATCCTCTCTACACTTCCTCAATGAATCCTCCAAGCTTAACGGTTCACTGCTCATCTTATGTCTGGTTAACCTTCTTCCCTCAACGAACTCCTCTTCAGGACTATATGGTCTTCATCCTTCCTCAATATCCATCACCAATCTTTGACTTCCTACTGTTGGAATTTTACTTGTTGAATACTTAGTCTTCATAGGTTTGATTAAAATACCAGTTTTAGTAGTCACACCACTTGCTCAATCAATCACTGAGAAATGCAATGAGTTCATTAATAACATTCTATTAGTATACTACACATTAGCATAATTCCATTATCATTAAAAAAAAACACTTTTCTTGTTGTTTATAAAGTAACTAGCCAACATTTCTAAGTTACAATCTACCTAGTTGGACAAGGGGCGGGGTAGAAATCCTTCCAATATTTCTCCTTACTGGATGAACTTCAAGTCCATACCCATCCCAATATAACATTTTAATTATCTAAATTACATGTGAAATTATATTAAGGTGCATTCATCGAAGCTATCTAATGCAAGTGCATGCTTACAAGGTATCTTGAAACTTCACAAAAGGCCCAACGGCCACAGTGTTGAAACCTTAAGCTCTGATACCACTTTTGATATACCTAAACTTTAGATAAGGAAAAAGGTGCTAAAATTAAGACTAAATAAGGTTTAATAACAATGGATATAGATAAATTACTAGTGATCTGAATAACCATTCACCAAAATAAATTAAATTCTAGAGATTCAATTATAACCAAAGTTTGCAACATTTAACTACGCCACTTAATTAAATAACTAATTGTGACACTCAATTAATAATTTCCAAAGTGAAAGATAAATTTCATAATTGAAACAAGAACAACAATAATACATGATAAACATCATATTCATTGTGAATAGCTAGTCTATGTATTTTGGGTTTTTTTGATAGCATAGTTTATAAATAACCAAGTATTGATGTCATTGATTATTTGCAAATTAATCTACTTTTTTGGTGTTATTATGTGTGTGCCATTAGTGAGCATGAGAATTAAGTAAAACCACATATCATGGAGCATACATAGGATGCAATATACATCCACACTAAAACCATAGAAAACAAGAACACTGGCTGCAACTACAACCCTCAAAATCGACTCCCGATGACTGTCCCCTATAGTCATCTCTCACTAATAAAAATCACATTGTATGGCTGCCACCCTCCAGCCATCAATTACTTTACATATAGAATACATCTCTCATCCCCATATTTTCAACTAAGATCAATTATGCAACAAAGTTATTTACAATAAAATGACAGGTGCGCTCATCTTGTCATCGGAAAGCTGTCGAACCAAAACAAACATATCTTGGTCATCCTGAAATATTTTTCAATGAAACGAAAGTTGTTGTTCACTGGAAACACTGTTCCGGATGCAATGGAGAAGGTCTCACAATACATAAATCAGCATAGATGGTTGATACAAATCATATGGTTGCGCCCCTCTCAATAAAATAGAGCTAAAATTACAATTTCTAGTTGTGAAGAAGAAGAATATAAAATATTTAAACAATATAATAATATTATAATGTGTGTGTATATATATATATATATATATATATTATAGGATGGGAGTTAGGGTTTTTGTGGAGGAGGAGAAATCAGAGGGGAGGACGTGAGATCAGGAAGCAGCTAGAGCAAGCTGGTTCGATGGAAGCTGAATGCGGAGGAACGAGAGCAGAGGAGGTCAAATGTGGAAGAGGCAAGAGGGTGATAGTGAAGGTGTAGCAGGGAAGGGAGTAGATGTGGGCTGAAGTGGTGCATGAGGGTGTGGGCATGAATGAAAGCATGTTAGCTGGAATATTTCACCTCCTGCGTACAGCAAGGTGTTCCACTGGTCTGAATGGTTCAGATCCAGAACAAATAGAAGAAAAAGGTTGAAGAATCTCCCTAGACACCGTAGATATCTGGAATGCAATGCTTTGATAGTCACCTTGTGTACCTACAATAATCTCAACAAAAAATAGATCAAAGCAACCAAAATATAATCTACTAATCTATGCTAGTGACTAATGAATCTAACAACATATATATGAAATCAAACATCAACAATATATGTGGGACAAAAATCAACTTGCATTAAAGAAATATGAAGAAGTTTACAACCAAGCCTTAGTGCTGACATGCATATCCATGAAACTAATCATTCTCATCCCCATAAGCTCTGACTCTAGCTCTCTCTATTCTCTCCAATGGTATGGACCAAGTGATCCTCCAACAACATAACAATGCCGTAAGAGTTCTCCCCCTCAACCATGGCCATAAGCTTGTATTTATAAGGCTAGATGGATAGGGTAGGTTGAGAGATTAGTGGGTGAGGTGGCCTCCAAGATCCTAGGATGGGGGATCTCGAGCTCAACGGACCCACAACAGTAGGGATAAGGGATATCTCAAGGCTTATCATCTAGAATCCTCGAGAAGCTTCTATTTTTCCCTTTTTACCTAGGGTACCGCATTTCTCCTTTAATGATAGATCAGTTCTGGTAATAACTGCTTATGGACTAAGGGCCATAAGTGGTGGCACCGCTTGTGGGCAATAGGGGATGGGCGGTGCGAACAAGGGTACCGCTTTTGGATAAAGGGTCAAGCATGGTGCTGGGAATTTGTATGAAAAATATTGACAAATGATATGAGTTTCCACTCCAGAAGCTGGTATTTAGGGCAAGTAGGTATGCCAAATTTCTTATCACATGATGGTGAAAGGATTTTGGTATAACAGGATGCTCCCTAAAGCATGAGTCTTAGAGGGATATGATAAACAAGAGCTTTGAGAGAACAAGTTGTTGTCAAGAGGTGAAAATGTCGGCTCGATCGGAGCATGTCGTCAAGTAGGAATCCATAGTACATCAATATTTTGACTCACAGACACAAGTAACCAAACTCATGCCTGCAGACCAATACAAGGCAGATCCATGAGAGGAAAAAATAAGCATGGCTACTAGAATACAACGTAGATCCATGTGATAGAGGACTCAAACTTGGACATAGCTACCAGACATACAATGTAGATCTATGTCATATAGATGCAAATTTGAGCATAGCCATGACCATACAAATGTGGATCCATACTAGATATACAAAACTCCATCGTAACCTGGGGAAAAGCAATGAGTACTTTAAACATATACCCAGGGTCTTCATCTCGTCTTCCACAAAGTACAATTCTATCCATGTGATTACAATGATATGAAGTTGAACATGGTAGGAACCAATTGATTATCGACCAATGATGTGAACCATTAACAAGTGCAAGGGGGATCACCATTAATGTCAATGATTCCCAAGGTACTCTAGTACAATCTATTGAGTGTGAGTAGAAGTCCTGATGTCAAACACCCAGTTGATTCTATCGATCAAAGGTCAATGATGTGAACCTATGTCGAAAGTGAGAGAATATTTCATTAAGGCATATAGATCTCAAGGTACCAAATATTGTTTCTAAGACTATTTCCTGGATGATGAACTGATGTCGACAGGAATAGTCTCGTCAAAGGAGGGCCATGATGAGTCCCACATCAATGACATGAAACTCAGAACATAGTTCTAGAATGATGTGAATGTAGTAACCATAAGACTGACTCAAATATAGTGACACAAAGACTGTGTAGACTGAAGACGTAGAACTTCTTCAAATCCCCTTTGAACATCGGGCAGCATGACAAAAGACTTGGCAGCATGACTAGATGGGACAAACACACAATGCGACAGTGGACAATGCATTCTTTTGAAAGACTCAAAGGAGTGACATGACTCATGAAAGTGGATCATCACGGAGATTAGCTGAATACCCAATTGAATGACATGATTGTATAGATAAGTGCCATGTTCAAAGGAAACGACAAAAAATTGCCATCATTTGCAAGATGATTCCCTTCCCATTTCCCCCATCATGATCAATGAGTGCCTCTTTTTGATTTTACGAGTTCAAAGAGGGTAACAAACACTCGATTTAGCTTGTCGAAAGACAAGTCCAGACTCATATGTTTTACGAACCTGAGAGAGGAGGGGTTCGTTCCCAAAATGGGTCTCTCAATGTTTAATTTAACGAGTCCACTGAAAGAAAACTCGGTATCGTTCATGTTTAGAGAGTCTGAATAAATACGGAAGAAGACTCCACAGGGTCCTTTTTCATATGATTTAGTCTCTAAGGCCTGAAAAAGTATAAAATCATACCTTAGAGAACTCTTCCAGTCATGATTTTCTGGAGTGTTCCTTTTTTGCAAATAGTCCTATTTGAACTGAAACAGACATAACCTACCGTCGAAAGGAAAACTCTTCAAATACTTTTACGAGTATGAAGAAGACAAGTACTTGACAATCTTTTCGTATTTAGGGATCCTAAAAAGTGTTTGAAGAGGACTCCATTAGACTTTTCATGTTTGAATCTAGAGCATGAAAAAGTAATAAACTAAGCTCAAACCACTTTTCATGTTTTAACCAGAGCACGAAAAATGAAAAGTAAGCTCAACACCATCTTACTATTTTTAATGAGCTTGAAGATCGGTTGAAAGAATGTTCAGCAATTGGTTTCATTTTTATGCAATCTTGAAACCAATGGGTAAACTATGCTTGAAAAATCCCATTAACATGATATATAGAGGTTGGAATCCTTGCCCCGAGCATGATTGCTAGCAAAGCTTACCCATAGCATGGTTGCTAGTGGCTCGACATGCCCCCAAGCTTCGTTTCATTTGATGATTCTTCTTCCATACCCAACCTAAAAAACCGGGTTACTAATGTGACAATGTTCACCAGGGGGGTAGGAAGAGTGAGAATCAGGCAAGTGAAAAGAAGGTTCGAGTTTGAACAATAAAGGGAAGACTCGACTCAAGGGTAGGGGACCTGTTTCATTTTTACACAAGCTTGAAACAGAAGGTAACTATGCATGGAACATGGTTTCATTTTTATGCAAGCTTGAAACCAATAGGTAAACTATGCTTAAGGAAATCCATTTCATTTTTTAACGAGCTTGACATAGAATGGGAAATTTTCTCATGAATTATTTCATTTTCATGCAAGCTTGAAACCAAAAGGTAAACTATGCTTGAGGAGATCCATTTCATTTTTTAACGAGCTTGACATAGAATGATAACTTTGCTTAGAGGAATTCGTTTCATTTTTTAACGAGCTTGACACAGAATGGGAACTTTTCTCAAAGGAATGGTTTCATTTTTATGCAAGCTTGAAACCAAAAGGTAAACTATGCTTGAGGAGTGGTTTTATTTTTTAACGAGCTTGAAACCAAAGGGGTAAACTATGCTCGTAAACCTGCTCCTACCGAGCATGATATCCAAAGGTTGGTAGGTTTCCCCCATTTCATAAAAGCTAGAAACTTAGCTCCATTATGATGTCCATAGACTAGAGCCATGCCCCCCATTTTACCAATGATGAAAAGAAGCTAACTAGAAGAAGGGGAAGGAACCACAAGAACATGCGGCACATTCAGGGCAGTCTAATTACTAGGAGTAATGCGATGGTTAGGTGTAACAAAGGAAAGTTGATCAATGGTCACAATCTTCCCATCATGGGGAAAATTCATAACTCTAAAGAGTGTGGAAACAACAGCCTTCATGGCATAAACATAATCACATCCAAGGAGCATATTGAAATATAAAGGACCTTGGACCACCATAACATCAATACAAACAGTTTTCCCTCCTAATGTAATAGGAAAATAAGGAAGGGTCCCTAAAGGTGCAGTAGGTCTTCGATTAAAATCCAATATGTAATCGATGGATGGCACAAGCTGAGGAGAGCCTAAATCTTGCGAAGCAGTTGAGGATAGAATACTAACAAAATCCCCTTCATCAACAATAGTGCAAACTATCCGCCTAGCAGTAACATTCACAACTATCTGGAAAGGAACACTTGAATGAAGATGAGACTCTGTCAGGTTACTCCAGTCAAAGCAAATAACCTCATTACTTGGAGAGGGTTTTGTTGAAACAGACAAAATTTCCCCTTGTCGAGAACAATTAGAATGAAGCATAAAAACTTCAGCAGGTTTTGGTTCATTCTCTACTGGAAGATAAGAACAAGACAAAGATTTGGTCAAAGAGACTACTTCAGTCTTAACACTATCTGATGAAAGAGTGGGATTGGGTGGAGATGACGTCGACTCGACCACTTCAACTTCACTCTTCAAAGGAAGAGTGAGATCAACTAAGGATGGACTTAGATTGACCACTTCAATTTTACTCTTCAACGAAAGAGTGGGATCGACCACTTTATCAACCAATGGGGGTTCAAGAGATAACATACGATAACCTGTTGGAATCCATTGACGAGAAACAGTAATATCTTCCAACAACTTAGAAGCTTCATCCATGAGAGGACAAAGGTAAGTAAAGTGCATGTCCTTACAAAGCAAGCACGGATTTCTAACTTTACCCTTCCGACTCTTAACCACAGAGTCATTGGTTGAGGGGGGATCATCAGTATGATGACCAGAGGATGATGACATTGGTTGCTGGAAACCTTAGACCACACTTATAAAAATAGGGATAGACCATGACAATCTTTCAGAAGGTGATCACCCTTGCAAAGCCTACAAGGGAATTTGGGTTTACGCAGTCTTTAGGTGTGCAGATCAATATTGTCCACACTAGGAGGAGTGATTGGTTGAGACTTGGTTGTTTGTTTGTTTTTCTTCTTCTTAATCTTCCTTTTCTTCTTCTTATTATCCACCTGACTACTAGTACTACAACTTTCAATTGGCGAAGAGGTAGAAACGGGAGAAGACACATCTGGTGAAGAAGGAGAGGGATCAACATGACGTTGATGCTCTTGTGATGAAGGATTAGGATCAGACACAATTGGTGTACATGGGATAAATAGACTGGAGAATAACAAAACAGGTAATCCAATAGTCAGTCCAAGAAGGCTTAATGTAGCCATGAGAGGAGGACCAACATCCCCATATGGAGGGAACACAAAAGACATGCTTGGTAAAGGAGTCTCTTGTTTGGTAGTCTCAGAAGGTGAAGCCATAACTATGAAACAAAAATAGCTCTCTCTTGTCAAAAATCCTAACTGTACAGATAATAAGCGCTACTCAAACTAAAAGAAACAAGAAAACATGTGAAAGGAGTGGATAATAGTCAAGAACCTCACAGGACAGGATAAAAGGATAACTCAGATGGATAGGGTATCCTAGTGGGGTCTCCCGATATACACAAGGTATGTGGGAGGTCAAATCGGTAGTAGTGTTGTCTAATGTCTTATCACATGATGGTGACAAGATTTTGGTATAACAAGGAACTGGCGGATGGAATAAGGGCACGGACTGTGGAGCTGAGGGCTGGATGGGTAGGCGGATGTGATGAGGGCGTGAAGGGAGGTGGAGTAGCGGTGCAAGTGAAATATGAAGGGAAATGGAGCAGAGGATGGGGAGGTGTCGATGGGTGGAGTGCTGGGGAAGCGCGAGGGAGAAGCAATGGGATGGTGCAAGGAAGCAGCGAGGAGGAAGGGCGATGGAGTAGGAGAGGAGGTGGCCGGTGTGGAGGTGGCCGAATGATTGGGCAGCTACGCAAACGCTGGAGCAGCAATTCTTTTATTTATTTTTTATTAATAAAGAATTTTTATTTTATTAATAAAGAATTTTTTTTATTAATAAAGAATTTTTTTTTTTAAGGGAAGGAAAAGGTGAAAGACCTGCAACTTAGGGAAACCCTAATTTTCTCAGACAAGGTATGAATTTGTTGACCACTAGCGAGATCAAGAAACGAGAGTTGTGATAGCACATGAAGTGAATAATTATCCACTCATACAAATATTACCAAAATATTTGGAATATCGAATAAGCCATAATAAATAATGTAGTGTATTGGTGATAGGATAGATAAGTTAAAAGATGATTACAATGGTTGATAACCCACCTATTAAATAGGGCTTGGGAATTGTGAATGAAAGGTAATGTCCTTTCATCTTAATTATGTTTATTATTAATTATTTAATTATTATATTTATTTTATGTTCGTTACAAAACATAACATAAGAGAAATATTTATCTCAAATATAAACAACTGGCTACAGAAGGACAACTTTCCTCCCAGCCGTAGACACCGTCAAGCCTTCCTCACTTGAAAAGCTCACCCCCGAGCTGAGACCATTGATCCATGAGTATATTCTAGCTTAGTATCACTACTCTTGAACTACCTCTTTCGAGATATACAACTCTTCCCACTACTAGTTTCTTGTCTCTCTCCACTTCCTATGGAATGTGACCTAGCTCGCCATTCCCATTTCCTGGCTTTTTGTGTGAGAACCTACACCATTAGAGTGATATAATGGAATAAAGGGAACAAGTACACTTTATCTAAGTCTTAACACACTCTCAATAATATCAACATTCCCAACACAATTGGATAACATAAATCACATGGTCTAAAGCTCAAGATTAAATTCAACAAGGAGATGGCATAAGTATTTATAGGATAAGGAGGACCACTCTAACCAAAATGGATCAACCCAAAATATATATAGGTAAGGCTTAAGCTTCATCATGGTTAATTAACTTGAATTAGTGGAGTGGTGGCTTATTGAAAATATTCCCTTTCTCGAATTAGCACCATGAGGAGGAGTTAACCAAAGACTATGGAGTGGAGCCATGAAGAGCACATGGAGGCACACTAATACATAAAATGGGTTACAAAACATCAAGGAGGTTGAAATGTGTGAGATAGGGAATCCATTGGGGTCATAAATATCATGGAAGCACAAAAATAGGATCATCAATGCATGGTGTAAGAGTGGAAGCTAGAAAATAGCTTACACCCCTAAAAACTAGGTGAAGGGGTCATAAATGACCATAAACACATACTATGTGAGGGAATATATTCCCAAGGAGGGTTCTCTATGCAATATGGGTGCACTAAGGTGTGCACAATATGCAAAAATATCTCCATAGTCCATAATTATTGAGAATAGGGTTCCTTGTACAAGGTTTGGGTGACGAACATTACTAATCTCACCAAGGTGCAAATATGAATCGGGATGGACAAAGTTAAGTCAAAAATAAGTTATAAGGCACTAGGGATGTCCCCATTCCCCCTCACTTTGTGGAATCCATGGTCCCCCATACTCTTTTATTTTCCTTTGCTGAGCCAGTTATCTATTTAATCAATCATTACCAACATTTAAAGATAACAAAGATTCTAGTAATAAAATTAACATTGATAATAGCGCCAAAGTACAAGTTCATGTTATCAAACATTAATAATAAGTCCTTAATTAAATTAATCATTAAATTAAGCAAAATTCCACAATCATATAAAATATCATAAGTCCATAATGCAAGAGAAAATAAGTCGCATGAAGGACCATAAGTCTGGGGCTTAACAACTAGGGTATTACAATGATTTTAATATTTTATAAAATATGTTTTAATATACTAAATTCACCCAACAAAATTTTTTCAATCCTTTAGAATCGCCCATGTGACCATTTTGACCTTTGGTACCTTATACTAAGTCAACCTATTTTTATTTTATTGGTAACCATCGTAAAAGTTGGGTTTGAAGAAAGACCCCTTAGAAGTACTTTCAAGTTATAAAAACAAGTCTTATCCTTCATTATGGATCCATCCAAGAAGATACATCTCATCTCTGATCTTTCTATTTGGTGTCAAGGAGTATGCTGATAGGGTTTCACTACTTCATCCCTGGGTTATCAGATATCAGTTTAAGGGTTTCTATGTGCTCCCTTATTTTCTAAATCGCAAGTTGTGTTGAGTTGTGACCTTATGCATATGACCTGTGGATTGTGTGGTGTCTCTATCGCTGAGCTGTGACCTTATGCATTTGACCCATGGAATGTGTGGTGTCTCTCCCACTGACATGCAGGGAATTTATGAAGATGACCTATGACTATCTTAGGTTGATCCAAGGCCATTTTGCTGCTGAAAATATAGGTCGTGTTCATTTTTGTGGGATACTCTTGGACTGTTAGCTTTGACATCATCCCTCTGGGATTCTAAACCTTATTTGTGACTATGTAAGGTCTATCCTAATGGATTGTGAATGTGTATGATCTATCCTAGATGTTCCATGGACTATGATGAACTCTCTCGTCCTTAAAGTAGACTTCGGTAACCTCTCCTAGATAGGCCGTGGATAATTTGACCTTACCTTTATGGACATGACTTGTTTGGTGTTAATTATGCTACAGGGAGTTGTGATCTTTTAAGGTTTATTAGTTGTGCTCTGGGACAAATATCACTATTAATATCCTACTAGGGTATTCACACATGGTGACTAAGATATCTTGCTTTCTACTATATGTATCTAACCTCAACCTACAACACTCTAACCTACTCTCTGTCAAGGTATGTCATCTGTTCCTTTGGTGACTTGTCGTTTTAGTGAGAAGACCTTAACCTAATAGTATCTGAGTATAATGTTGATCCAAATTGTATTAGACTAGCTTTGTTATTATTCTTTGTTAACTGGTTATTAAATTTACTAGTATTGCTATTATGCTTTATTTCTTGTGCATTGCTATAATCATTGTATTCATTAGTTATAATATTGTTACTATTTAAGTTTTATACATGGTAATTGGTAAATCATCTTAAGGATCAACTTTAACACAATGACAATTGGAGTGTTAAAGTAGCAGGAGATGAAATTATGTTTTGAATTTATTACAGTAGTACTATTCTGGGTCTAGTTATGTTTTAGTTTTGTTTTCGACATTAAAGTATAAAATTTTAGTTTGTTTAAGATGGAAAAAATGGTTAAATCTGAACTGTAAATTTCTATAAGCCAATATTCTCGCATGAAGAGGCTATACATATTACATGATGACTCAGATGGGTTATATGTCATGCTATGTTCTTGACAAAAAATTGCAATATTGTTCAACCCAGCTTTCTTAGTTGGCAGACTCATTATAGTTTGAAGGAGAGAACAAAACAAAAGAGTGAAGCAAGTTTAAGATGCAAAAAATGGTTAAATATAAGAGGCCAAGATCGAGCATAATGTCTGATTCTATAAGTTTATCGGTTTGTCAAGATTCAGGTCCCCACATGACCGTTGAACCATTAAGGGACGAGATAACAAGTGGAGTCCCCACTTGCCCTGAATTAGGTCAGTACAATTGTGTTTCACTGACACCTTCTAGTTGTGATTCGTGATTGTACATGTTATATTGTTGATGATGTGATTCATGGTAATTGACTAATGTTGTTGTTCCTCTATTTTGCAATATTTTATAAATCAATAAAAGATTCGCCTTCTTTTACAATTTTTTTATAATGAAGTGAAATATTCACCAAGATTTTACAATATGTTATAAATTAGTGAAAAAATCGTCAAGATTTTACAAAATTATATAAAAAAATGAAAGATTCGTCAGGATTTTACAACATTATGTAATAAAAAGAAAGATTCACCAAATTTTGTTTATATACATATTATATTATTAATAAAATCGCCTTCAAATTTTCCTATATATCGGAGAGATTTGCCCATTTTTTATACATATAAATCTAGGGGGTTCTTAAAATCCTCTCAGGTTTTGTCTTGGAAAGTATGTTTATATTAAGGCCATAAAAACATTACATAGTTTAATAGAAATTATTTTTTAACAATCAAGTGTTTTATGTGATTGATTTAAAAGAGTCATAAGAATTGGTTTGTGTGCATGTTTAACACAACATTAGAAGTTGTTTTGTAGTTTTGGTTATTCTTCTAACATGATGATTTTTAGTATATGTATATTTTGCATAGAAGATGGTATTAAATTGTCGTTTACTAAGTATTTTGCATAGTATATTTTGCTTCTAATCATGGAGTTTACTAAGTAGAAAATATTATAGCACATGAATTCATACTATGGGATTTAGTACTCTAAAAATTGAAGCAATATATTGCATAGAATATAAGGGTTGAGTGATAGTTTTTATATATTAAAAGCATTTATATATCAAGGTGGTTTATAATTATTTATCTAGGGTGTTAAATATGGTATTGGGGTGCTTGGGGTGCTTGAATAGGTACTCTATGTTTAACTTTGTATAAGCTTGATTGTGTGTGAGATGAGATTAGTGTTTGGCTACTTATGATTTGTGTGAAGGTCATGTGAATCCAGTTGTGTTTGGATTTAGAGTGGTGTTTGAGTAGGTATTATTTTTTATTTAATGTAATGTGTAGTGATTGAAATGATATTGAATGAAGTTGACTTGTGTGTAGGGGGTTGTTCCCATCTTGAAATATTTTCTTTCACTAAGATTTTATATTTGAAGTTGTAAGTTTTAATGGGTTTATAAAATTTTTGTGATATCACCATAATGAGGGTAAAAATACAAAGGGGTATTAAAAATGTCATCGAAAAAATGGATACCTAAGAGTGAAAATAGATTTTAAAATTGTAAAGGTGTGTTATGAGGGGGGTTTCACAAATTGGAGGAAATCCTTATTGCACAAAGAGTACCAAGGTTCTTACAACCCAATATGGGGGATATGTTGTAATGTGTAAGGTTGTGTAATGTTATGTAACATGACATTCCTATAAAACCATAAATAAAAATGAAAATGGTGTCTGCTTAAACAAATATATATATATATATATATAATTATTTCAACATAGAGATATCAAGAATTGAGAGGGATCAAATATCTTGAGGTATAAATTTTTTCTAAAAGATATTATTTAATATCTTATGAACTCACACAATATATAATATGTTCCCATAGTAAACCCCTAAGTTTTAACTTACTATTATGAAGTTTAATCAATTAAGTAGATACTTTTAAACAATTCTAGCATGTTGTATGCATGTATTTATTATATTCTCTTAAGAATAATTACTTAAGAGAACTTTTGATGGAATCTTCAAGAAGGATAAAAATATGTGATCTTATAATAAGAGATTTTTGCATTATTATGAAGAATACTTAAAATAAATTATTTGTATTTCAATGCTAAGAGATTATTTCAATGATATAATTGATGGTTTCATCTTTTTGAGTTATTTATTAAAACATTGATTCAAGGAATTCATTCTACAAGGTAAGGTTTTTAAAGTCAAATATAGTCAAATACATTGATTCAAGCAATTCATTTTGGAAGGTAGTTTTTTTATTATGTTTGAAGTATATTATTTTACAATAGATTCAACTTAAACATAGATTTATTTAGCAGTTAGAATGATCCAAATTGAGATGTAAAATTGCATCCCACTTCTCGCTTAAATGTGAATATAAAATAGATCCATGTTAGTTTTATTTTTAATAAATTATAAGTAAATATGGGAATGTTAAGTTTGTACATTGTTTTAATTATCAAATCTACACTTAGTTCACCTTGATAAATAATTTCATAAGTGTCAATAGTTTCATAATAGGTTTCATTTTGACTTCATAAGTAAAATATGATTTCCTCTACTTTTGGATTTTCTCAACTAATTAGTGGAGCATTTGTGTTTTTGGCTATAGAGACTATTGCTAAGTGTACCTCTGTTTTTTGGCGAAAGAGACTATTGCCAAGGGTTGGAAATATTAGGGATTTCATTTGTGTCATACAAGACATTTAATTGAACAAAAAATGTTGGGCATACGAGGCACAAGTTAAACCTACAAATCATTCATATTTGGGTCATACATGACTTGTAAATTACTCATAAGAATTCCAACTTAGAAATTTTAACAGAAAACATAAGTTTAATAAAGAAATTACTCATATTTATATTATACATGTCTAAAAAATTAAACAGAGCAAAATTAAACCAAAAACGTGCTGTCTTGAAATTGAGCACAAAAAGTTTCACATATCAGGCACAAGTTCACCAACAAAGTACTCCGGTCTTTGCATGGGGACTTCACTTAGTGAACCTCTCACATAGCACATGCAATCATGAGATATTAAAGAATACCCTTAATTTCCAGAAATATTAACCCAAACTGTTTTTGTTGAAACCCCCTCCCAATACTTAAAACCTCCTCACCAACCCTTTTTATACCTCAATCCTTATAAACCACCCTACCCACCCCCACCTTAAACCCCTCATCCCCCTAATACATGCAATATATTGGTTCAATTTTTGATAATTTTAAAACCCACAATATGAACTAACATAATAGGATATTGGTCAAAAAGTGAAGCCCCCAGTGGGTTTTTGTTCATTTTGATAGAAACTATTTTCCTTACAACATACTTTAATCAATTCACCTAAAATAATTTATTTAATAAAAAATATCATACAATATAAATTCATAAGAATAAAACAATCTGATATGTCCATACTCTATATGTATGCATAATACATAATAGACAATGATACAAATGCAAAATGCATGTGATTATAAAATTTCACTGTATGGCTACACAAGATCTACAAAATTAAAAATGGAAAACAAATAATCAGCTAGCAATTCCAAAAACTATGGAAATGGAAAACAAATAATCAGCTAGCAATTCCCAAAACTATGGAATGTCAATATGTGACTAACTGAAACTTCGTTAGTCTGCAACTCAACAGCTAAAATTCAGTGGCTGTTGTATAATCCGTTCAGCGAAATTGTTTTCCTTGCGGCCAACTCGACAAGAATCAAGCTTCTTCTGGGTCTACAAATGCACGAACAACAACAGTTACGGTGCCCAAGCCATCCTTAGCACTAGAAGTAATGTTGTCCTGGACTTGCGTCACGCTGCTTAGAAATATTTGATCATGCAGTCCAAGGTTAAAACTATTAGAAGGGTTTCAATACCTCTGTAGAAATTGATCTCCAATAGATTTCTTCTCTGCATAATATCATTGTACATATTATGATGTCCTTCGCTTGAATCCTGAGCAGGATATTGCATCTGAATATCGGCATTACATTAACATAGTTACTGTTTGATCCCTGCACCGGGTAATTCCAGTTTGGCAAGCTTCCACCCTGGACTGATTGTTGCATGGCTACTTCTTGTCCAACAATCCAGTTGGAAAATTGATTCTCAGCAGGGCCTGGCCCTCCTTGCGGATCTCTACTGTTGGTCTGAAATTGATTCTGCTGCCGATTTTCTCGGAGCCAACTACTAGTATCGTTTTTTAATTGCAATGGGTGCTGGGGTTATGAATTAACCATCCAAAATTGATCATGAAATCCTTGTATCTCACCAACATGAAATTGATTTCCAATAGCATTAAGGTTTGGTGGCACGATCTGATCCGGGACACCGTGATTTTCAAATGAATCATGCACCAAGTTCTCTGGTTTCTTCAAATCTGGAAAATTTAAAGTCTGCGTTGGCGGCGGTCTATCATTAAACACTGGGATACTAAGACTCAAAGAAAACAGTGTGTCTCCTTCCTGGTTCAGTGGAAATTGGCCGTGAGGGATGTTAAGGGCGGACGGGTAGCGGGAGGCAAACTGGGGTGGTGTTAAAGGGGAAGGAAGGGCGGGAGGCAAATATTTTTTATTTATTGCGGCAATGTTGTGCTGTGCTTCATTCAATAACCACTCAATGGTTTTACGACGATCTTGAAACCCCAGTATATTGTTAAGCTCCAGCAAAGGTCCATAAGTTGCCATTGCTAAACGGCAGTCCATGGTCTGTCCAATTTCTGTAAATCCCAGCTCTTTGGTAACTTCTATCAAACGCTTGGTCTCTTTTGGCAATAACCAATCGATCCTCCGCCCAGCTTTTCGGAGGCCCAATTCTTTTGTGAGTCTTGATATACTGCTTGGCGCCATTGATAATAACCAATCAATGGTCTGACATCCCTTCTCAAAGCCCATATTTTTTGTCATCTCAGACAAACCTTTAATTTCATTTGGCGAAAACCATTCCATAGCATCTCCAGCAGAACTGCAATGCAAACATTTAGTAAGGTCATCTAACCATTTCTTATTAGTCTCGTTCAATGACACTCCCAATTTCCTTTTCTTTTTCTCTGGCATCTCCTCCAATAATGTGTTTTCATTGCTCAGGTTTTCTACTTCTTGTTTCTTCTTCGGATCATTTGGACGCACTTGTTACGCTGCTTCTTCTGCGAATCACTTTGACACCCTTTACGTTGTTTTTTCTGCGGATAATTTGCACACCCTTGCTGTTCGGTCTCGGATTTTGCGTCCTGATTGTTTTTTTTCACTGAAAGACGTGCAGAACTTCTCTCTAGTTTTTCCATTATTTTTCCCCATGGCGACGGATGGCGACGGAGTGAAGCGAGTGTCCCCGAAATCACACTGTGTAATTTTAGTAGAAAATCCCTTGTATATCCACGATGCCACGAAATGAATACTATCTTGTAATGCGAAAACAATCTCATAAACAACTGAAGTTAGAATGGCGGAATATTTGCGGTATCCTTGATAGTTAGAATGGTGGGCCTTCAATGTAGCTTGATGATTTATCCGTATTTGAGTTTTGCTTGCTGGCAACGGCATTATCTTCGTTTCGTTTCGATATAGCTGGCTGAATCCCATTTTCTAGGATTCAATGGGATTTCGTGGATGACATTTTCTGGGTTTATTCAATTCATATATTTATTTAGTTTTATTAATTATGGTAGTAATAGTGACAGGGTCATACAACT
>LPNX010971412.1:11273-24176 GCA_001517045.1 Pseudotsuga menziesii | reverse complement strand
GGAGGTTGCAATGAACCAGAAGTGGAAGCCATTTTTTTTAATTTAATTAACTTTCCTTAGAAAATTAAATTCCACTCTTTAAGACAAGATTTCTTTCCTAAATCTTGGGTTGTTATATACCTTGCTCTGATATAAGCTCGCTCTGATATAACCTTGCTCTGATACCAGATAGCCAAAACCAAGCCAACTAAACTTGGGTTTAGCGCTCAGTCAATATTTAAAAGAAAATAATTTTCACTTTTTAACTCCAACCTGTTTTTTACTGCGACCACCTTTTTACTGCGACCAAGCTAGTTGGTGCGACCAAGTTGATGCGATCAAATTTGGTGCGATCAAATTTGGTGCGATCAACTTTTCTGCGATCTGCGATCAAGTTGATCCCTGCGATCAACTTATCTGCAGTGCGATCACTGCGATCAAGTTGATGCGGCGGTCAAGTTGATGCGATCAACTTATCTGCGATCAAGTTGATGCGATCAACTTCTTTTGCGATCAAGTTGATGCCTGATGCGATCAACTTCTCTGCGATCAAGTTTGGTGCTTGATGCGACTAAATTGATAGAATATGATTCTTAGTCTAAAGACTTAAGAATTTTACAAATACTTTTCACCTGTGCGTAAGATGAAGTAAAATGACCACATTTACAAATCCAAATAACTTATGGAAAACATATGCCCAAATATGTAGGAATATTTGAGCGGAACAAAGTGCGGTAAAACCTGGAACTTTCACGCCGTGAGATTTTTATGGGTTCTTGTTCTTTTACTTATTGGTAATAGTAAAAGACATTTACAGAAGTAAATCTGGAAATATGAGCGGCCAAATAATCATGAATTCAACCACAAACTATTTCATATATTAACTGCGCAGAAATACAAAGTAATACAAACTTGTTTGTTACAAACTCGTCGGTCCACAGAGCTTCAGCTCTCCAACTAAATCACATGCACAGAAGCTTGAGCTTCAACTTCACTTTCTCACCGTGAGTTCCTCTGTTCCTGTGTTCGTGTTCTCTTTCTGTCTGTTCTGTTCGTAAACTAAATTACAAAATGCTTCTTCTATTTATAGACAATCTAAAAATTGCTTCAGCATAAACCGACTTACTAGCCGACTTACTTTTCATTAAACACTGCAATAACTATCTACCTAACAACTTAGCTTCTGAAATAAATTCGACTCAGTTACGCTGCCTACATGTGGACTTTTCCTTCTTGTCAGTCTGACAGACAAGATCGTGGCTTATCCAGACTCTGATAGAGTCGGCTGGAGATCAAATACAGATCTGTGAATTAATTACATTTTTCCAACAAGACCTAGCAAGTTAGATATATTAGTTATTTGAGATTCAAGAGGGGTTAAGACCTCATGTAAGTTCAATACATGAGTAACTTGTGACTTCATAAAAGCCTTTCGAAACTCACAATCCTTTAAGAGACCTCGCAAGTGAGATATTTTAGTTATTTGTGATTCAAGATGGGTTAGGACCTCATGAATATACTTATTACTTATAACTTGATATGATTTTTTCAATCTTTTATGAATCATTTAATTTTAAGAGTAATTGATTCCATGAAGTTGTTTGTTTACATTTTTTTTTATGTATTGTAACTTTGAATTTATTGGGTTCACAATTTTAAGAACCACAGAGAGGAATTATTTAACTTTGACTTTACTGGGTCCACAAGAAGTACAATTCATTATCAAGAAGTGGTTATTAAATTTTTTTTTTTTAAAATGGGAATTAGATCCAGGAACGTCGAATTCGTGGCACCTCTTATTTGACCCAAAAACTGCGACCAAATTATCATTTTAACAAGATATTTTTTGATGATGTTCCAATAGCTTCTACAGAAACTAATCGGGAACCCGTCCAACCCTGAGGCTTTGTTAGGTTTCAAACACCACACTGCTCTCCTCACTTCTTTGAAAGTAATAGACTGAATAAGTAGATCGTGATTTTCCTGTAGCAGCTATGGAATTTCTCCGCTAAGAGAGAGCGTTTCGTTTGCTGTGATAACTTCTTCGCTGGTATAGAGTTCTTGGAAATGTGCTTTGACCTCTTTTTTTATTAACTCAGGATCATTGATTTTGCTTACATTGTCTAGAGTTAATTCCTTTATGGTATTCCTCCTGTTACGTTCTTTGCACTGGTAGTTGAAGAGATTGGAGTTCTGATCTCCTGCTTTTAGCCATAGACACCTGGATTTTATTCTTAGATACATCTCTACCTTTCTCTGGATGTCTGTTATTTTCTGGTCAATATCTATTTCCCTTAGTAGCATTTCTTTGTTGACTTCTTCCCTTTCCATTTCCTCCTAAATTTCTTCCAAACTCTTAAGCAAGGTAAATTTTTCCTGTCCGGAGTGAGGTCAGCTAGCTAGCCAAGATTTTATCTCCTTTTTCACATTTTTAATTTTTGTTCCCAAATATAGGCTGGAGAGCCATGGAAATACATTCCCCATGCTGGAGAAACAATATCATGAAACCCTGGCTTGGAAAACCAGACAGGGGAAAACTTGAAGGGATGAGGGCCCAGGTTTTCGATTGGTTCCAAGGAAAACAAAATTGTTCTATGATCAAAGACAACTGAAGTTAGGAGTCTTGAGGCTAGTAATAGGGCCTTGTCTAATAGAGAACTTACCAGGATGCGATCCAATCTGGCCACTATATGTATAGGTCCGGATCGTTTATTGTTCCAGGTATAATTTTCGTTCCTTTACTTGATGTCAACGAGCTTCCACGATGCTATTACATCTTTTAGTCTTTCCCCAAATGGGTCCCTTACTTTTGAGCCACCTTTTTTTTCCTCGAGCGAGATGGTAACATTGAATTCTCCTGCTATTATGCAAGGGAGGTGCATCTTTCCAAATCTATGCATTTCTAGTCGTTTCCAGAAGTCTTCCTTTGCTCCATTGATTGTTGGTCCATAGATGTTTCCTATCCACATGTTTTCATGGTTCTCGAGATTTTCCAGCTCTACGAAGAGCCAGTGCATGTTTTCAATTGAAGATCTAAATTTAAAATGAGAGGAGTCTGACCATATTAACAGACCCCCAAAGGCTCCTTGCGTACTAACAACTTTCCTAGCTCCATCTTCCAAAAAAAAATAATTATATCCAAACTTTCAGCCTCTTGCATTTTAGTCAGTTGAATTGCAAGGATGGTTATCTTTTCTGTGAATTTGAAACTCTTTATTGCTTCTACCTTTTGTTGTCCTCCTAGTCCTCAGCAATTCTAGGAGACCAACTTAATTATTTTTTGATTGATAAAGGACCCACTCTGTCCTTTCTTCCCTCTGGCTGTTCTCCTGTTTGCTTTTCGAGAAGGAATGGTTTTACCAGATTATCCATCCTTGTTTACTTACCCGCTGCCTTCTACCTGGCTATCTCTTGTTCTCTATAATATTTGTTTAGCTTTCTTCCTTTCCTGGTTAATGGTTCACACTCTTCTTCTTTTCTTTCCAAGGTTTCCTCCGTTGGAGCCTTAGCTCTGGATCTCGTAACCAAGCCCGAATTCTATGAAGTTTTTTTCCTTGGTTCCAAATAAGGCTGTGTTGCTAGCAATGGTTCATAGGTTTTCCCAATCTCTTCCAATATCGGCTCATTTTCTTTATTCTCCTGGATGGTCTCCTCTTTCTCCAATGCTAAATTTTCCATTTGTTCCTGGGTATCTGATGCTGATGCCAAAGCTTGGAAGCTATTTTCTGAAACTTTTTTCCTTTTTGTTAGGGAGTTCTCTTGGGTATTGGTTGTTTTTTTTCCTTTTCTCTTACTGACTTCATTCTATTCCTCTCTTGTGGTCTCTCCTTCTTCCACCTATGTTTTCTTTTTGCAGGACTTCACAAAGTGCCCATATTCATGGAATACCTTGCACTTGAATCAGATTTGCTCATATACAACCATTTGGAGATGCTTCCAACCTTCCATATTGAGATTTATTGCTTCCGGCAAACCTTTTTTTAGGTCTAATTCCACACATATTCTGGCACAAGAGAACATTGGAGGCTTCAGCTCTAACTTATCTATGTATTTCCCTAAAGAGTTTCCAATAGTTTTCAAATCCTCATCATTCTAGCAATGCAGCGGAAGGTGCGACAGTTTTACCCAAACCGATACTTCAGAGAGTATATCCTTCTCTGGGTCAAAGGATATATCCCATTTGTTGAGGTACATTCCTATTGGGCCCATGAAGTATATTAAAGATTAAATATCTATCTTCTTTTTGCTTGAACATAAAAACAAAGAAGCCCCTTCCACATAAATTTTTTTGAACCTCTCCTTGGATCAGAGGTCGTTAGTTCTTGTTCAACCATATTTCAATGGAGCGAGGGGATTGCCATAGACTTGCGAAATGACCGACAATTCCTCATTCGTGTAAGGGGACTGACTTGAACTTGGAAACCGTCGAAGAGAGAGTTACTTATGGTACTTTTGCGAGCTAAACAAAACAAGAATCCGTCGGGGCAATTTTTGTTTCTGGATGAGAGGCGAAGATCTGGCGGAACCCGCCCACTAGAATAGCTCTCCGCCCATCCAGATCCGAATCCGACGGATCTAATTCTTGCAGGTGGCGATGAGATCAGAAACCCTAGACCTGAGATCGACCAAAAACCCTAGCAAAGCGAAAAAATTATGAAACAAGCTTTATTACAACAATGATTACTAAAAAGAAATTGTTATCAAATTCTAGTAAACTTTATTTGTTTAGTTTAATTTCAACAGCATTTTCAATCTCTTGGGTGTCCCTTGGAAAAATATCTCTTTTTGCAGTTCTTTGTTGTGCATGCTCTTCCATCTTTTCATGATACTTTAATAAGTCATATGACTACCTCATATTCATCTTTCATCTTTCATCTTTGTTGTGCATGCTCTTTCATCTTTTTGTGGCTTCCCTCCAAACCTTTTTTATGACATTACATAGTCATCATCATTCTCTGATCTTTTCAACTCTCAACAATGAGTTGCAAGTACACCTATTCTATGTAGCAAGTCTCTTTCACCTTACTACCCAATACATCATC
Source organism: Pseudotsuga menziesii (assembly GCA_001517045.1). NCBI lineage: Eukaryota > Viridiplantae > Streptophyta > Pinopsida > Pinales > Pinaceae > Pseudotsuga > Pseudotsuga menziesii. The sequence continues at coordinate 19,155 of LPNX010971412.1, read as the reverse complement.
AATCTTTTCTCCTGAGTTTGACCTTTTGGTATTATTGGTTCTTCCCTTAGAACCTCCTAAGCATCCCTTACTCCTCTAGGATTCTACATTGTACTTACTTCTCCTCCAAGATATTAATCTGCTCTTTTCATCACTTCCAACCTCATCTATAATTCATTAGGAGTATTATGCCACATTGTTTCTTCACTTGAGATATTCACTTGCCCCATCTTCCACTGCCACAACTTTCTATCTATAATCCTTTATCACAATATCTTATTTACTTCCACCTGCAATCAACATAAACATTTCTTTGCCAAAATTATTGAAAAATATAAATCTCAATATCTACAAGATATACTCCAAGATATTATCCTCAAAACATTTATGTGCCCACACATATTCTTTAAGATCTCTATCTTGGATCTGCTCTAGTTGTTCATCCTTCACTACTTTGATTTCTTCAGCTCTATCCAATTTCTTTTACAACAACTCTTTATGTTTAAAAATATGCCATTGCAAAACCTCACACCTCTTATACATATCATTTGAATATGTGTGTAAATTGAACCCAAGAGATAGAAAAATTACACTCACAAAATTGCTAATCAAACATGCAAAATTAACATCAAAGGAGATTGAAATTGGAGCATAACACTAATCTGTATTGAATAAGTGTACAATACCCAACCTTATGAAGTAATAGGCTGCTAAAATATATAATTATATGAGCTCTTAAAATGCATAAGGATGCCATTCGAAAAGTTCAAAAAGCAGGCTTACTAAATCTAGTCAAATCCCCCATAGGTGCATAAAGCAGTTTCCAAATCCACTAATATGCTCACGAATTGGCTAAGTAAAGTAGGTAAGATAATAAGGGATGGAAAGATAACTCATACATGCATTTATTAAGATAAAAGGATGGAGGATTATGTGGGAAAAAAAACAAGTCAACTACACCTAGTCTAGCTTTTCCTTTTGCCTTAATTCTCAATATAACGGGAAGCTTTTCAAAAAAAACAGATATGCGCTTTGGAGGATTTGGAATAAAGTAGACATAGTAAATATGGTTTCCATGAGGTTTCCCAAGCACTCCATGACTTAGTTTTAGCAAGTGTTGACTTCTATCACAGGTAGAAGGCAACTAGCATAGAGTGGAATCTAGGAGACTAGGTAATAAGACAAAAATGATTTAATCAATGTCTAAGGTAGGTAACTATGGGTTGATTATTCTAACACCCCTCCTTAAGCCTGAATTTAAGAGTAAATATCAAAAAACTATAGGGCCTAGCAACAAGGCTTAGTCACCCTTTAGATACTGCTTGTCCATTCAACCAAGGAAAGAGGCAAAAACCTAGTGGGAAAATCCTCCCTTAAACATGGACAGTAAACCAAAATTTGAAAATCAATCATGCTTCACAGCATGATCAGCAATCCCCAGCAGTTATTTGAGATTTCTAAATGTCTTCTCACAAAAATCTTTGGTGAAGATGTCTACTACTTGTTCTGAAGATGCACAAAAGAGTAGATGAATGGTGCCATCATGCACAAGCTGTCTGATGTAGTGCATATGGATCTCAATGTGTTTGGTTCACTGTCTCTGAATTGGATCATTGCAGATTCGAATGGTGCTCTGATTATCACAGTAGATAATAGTTGAAAACTCTGATTCGAAGCCACATTCTCGAAGTATTCCCTGCAACCACAAACATTAAGTTGTTGCATTTACAACTCCTCTATACTCTGCTTCTGAAGATGAGAGTGCTATGGCACTCTGCTTCTTGCTTGAGCAAATGATTGATCCTTCTGCAAGAATGAACACGTATCCTAATGTTGACTTTCGATTTGTGTTGTCACCTGCCCAATCACTATCAGTAAACCCAATCAAATCAGGATCAGATTTTGCTTTGTAGAAGATCCCATGAGTTCTTGTTCCTTGAACAAAGTTAAGGATCCTTTTGGTTGCTCTCCAGTGGATCTCATGAGGCTAATCCATGTATCTTGAAGCCACACTAACTGCATAAGATATATCAGGCCGAGTGTGTGTAAGATAAAGAAAACACTCATTCAACTTCCTATACAATGTATTATTTACCATAGGAGAAGAACCTGCTTCTTCAAGCTTAACTCCTGAAAGGAAGGGAGTCTTGCTTGGCTTACAATATTTCATGTTGAACTTGTTCAAAAAATCTAAGGCATACTTGGACTGATTTACTTTGATTCCATGTTGGGATTGAGCAATTTCGAGACCCAACAATTCGCTCAACAATCCCAAATCTGTCATAGAAAATGCATGGTTCATTGCATCCTTCAAGGAGGCAATCTCTTTCTTTGAACTTCCTGTAATCAGAAGGTCATCCACATACAAGACAATAATCATCAAAGAACCATGAATCAGCTTCAAATAAACACTAGGATCAGACCTCCATCAAACAAAACTCAATGATATTAGAAATCCATCAATCTTGGCATACCAAGCCCTAGGGGATTGCTTGAACCATACAATGATTTCTTTAACCTGCACACTAAATAAGGATTAGAAACAAACCCTTCAAGTTGATGCATGTTGTTACGGAGAGAAATTCCCATGGCTTGGGGTACCACAACAGGAAGCTTGACTCCATAAATCAATCCTTCCCAATATGCAATAGAAATTAAATATCTAACACTAAAGGATCAGACCTCGTACCTTATTCCAGACGGTTGAAGTAGATCCCCGTTGAGCTTTCCAACTTCAGCTTGAATCGATAAATTACTTCCTCAACAACAAGTAAACAATACAAGCATACTATATATCATGGTGTTAGATCTATTCTAGCATATATAATCGACAATGTATAAGCATTTGAAAACATCCCATGGATAAAATATTTATTCAAACAGACATTATTGGATAGGAAAAAATATTTCTATTAATATAAATCAGAGATTACAATAGCTACAACCTCTGTTGGCACATCTGTGAACCGGAGAAACTGAATCCCCCACTTGGGCCTCCACCACCTCAATCCTCCATCTCTTGATAGCAAGCTCACAAGCAAAAGGAAAGCTTGGGAAGAACACAAAAGTGCTCCAAGGGACAAAGGGATGCAGACTCAAGCATAAGTTCTGGAAACAATGGACTATAGTTTCTTTGCTCTCAATTCTCTCATATGCCTTCAATGTACCATAGAGTTCCTTATATAGCTTTTCAAAGGGGTAATGAAAGGTCAAATCCGAGCGATCTCAAGGCATAGGGAAGGCCAGGAGTCAAGTGAGTCGGATCCATGTCAAGGAAAACTCCAAAAGGATTTGGATTTTGTACACATCCTGATGTACGCGGTTTTAGTGGTCAAACCCACGTATATACACGATTAGAGGTATAAAAGTCACGTGTATCATTTTTCACATGTTTTCAGGGATGGTCAAGGAAACATCAAAGGACAAAAAATGGTCCACGGGGTCTAAGGAGTCTTTAGGGAGACAGGGGAAGGCCATACAAAGTGTGATTCACCTGGAGGGGTAAAATCAGCTATAACAGATGCCCCCTAATGTGTGAGGTTAGAGGGGTCATACGATGGCTGAAATACGTTATAAGTCCATCCCAAGAAGTGGAGTGATGAAGGATCCCAAATGGAAGACCAGCCACCCAATCATCATAGTACAATGATACAACTCTGCACATAACTACAAATACATATAGCAGTCCCGGATACATAAGAGTACAATGGCCATGAATAGGCATGATACAAGATATCACATAAGTGGTCATCGCCACGTACAATATAGATAGATCAGAATCTCCATGATGAAGATATACAAAGGACCATGATCTCCATAATGGTTGAAGATATATAATAGATCAAGATCTCCATAGTGGCTGGAAATGTATGACATATACTCGAATCAAGTCACGAGAGCTGAAATCTCATGAACGCTGGCACGATCAAGGAGGTAGCATATGAGAGATGCCACCAATCTGGAAAGTCTTCTACACAAATTGCTACAAGTACATGTCGTACTATGTGAATAGAGGTGTTGTTACAAAGACAAATTCCTATGGCTTGGGGTACCACAATAGACAGTTTGACTCCAGAAATCAATCCTTTCCAATATGCAATAGAAATTAAATGTCTAACACTAAAGGATCAGACCTCGTACCTTATTTCGGACGGTTGAAGTAGATCCCTGTTAAGCTTTCCAATCTTCAGCTTGAATTGATAGATCACTTCCTCAACAACAAGTAAACAATACAAGCATTCTATATATCATGGTGTTAGATCTATTCTAGCATATATAATCAATAATGTAAAAGAATTTGACATAATCCCATGGATAAAATATTCATTCAAACACACATTATTGGACAGGAAAATATATTTCTATTAATATAAATCAGCTCGATTACAAGATACAACCTCTGACGGCATGTCTGCGAACTGGAGAAACTGAATCCCCCACTTGGGCCTCCACTACTTCAATCCTCCATCTCTCGATAGCAAGATCACAAGCAAAAGGCAAGCTTGGGAAGAACACAAAATTTCTCCAAGGGACAAAGGGATGCAGACTCAAGCATAAGTTCCGGCAACAATGGACTATAGTTTCTTTGCTCTCAATTCTCTCTTATTCCTTCAATGTACCAAGGGGTTCCTTATATAGCTTTTCAAAGGGGTAATGAAAGGTCGAATCCGAGCGATCTCACGGCATATGGAAGGCCAGGAGTAAAAAGAGTTGGATCCATGTCAAGGAAAACTCCAAAAGGCTTTGGATTTTGTACACATCCTGATGTACGCGGTTTTAGTGGTCAAACCTGCGTATATACACGCTTATAGGTTTAAAAGTCGCGTGTATCATTTTTCACATGTTTTTAGGGATGATCAAGGAAACATCAAAGGACAAAAAGTGGTCCATAGGGTCTAAGGAGTCTGCAGCGGGACAGGGGAAGGCCATACAAAGTGTGATTCACCTAGAGTGGTGAAATCCGCTATAACATATGCCCCCTAATGTGTGAGATCAGAGGGGTCATACGATGGCCGAAATACATTATAAGTCCATCCCAGAAGTGGAGTGATGAAGGATCCCAAATGGAAGACCAGCCACCCAATCAGCATAGTACAATAATACAACTCTACATATAACTACAAGTACATATAGCAGTCCCAGATACATAAGAGTACAATGGCCATGAATAGGCATAATACATGATATCACATATGTGGTCATCGTCACGTACAATATACATGGATCAGAATCTCCATGATGAATATATATACAAAGGACCATGATCTCCAAAATGGCTGAAGATATATAATAGATCAAGATCTCCATAGTGGCTGGAAATATCTGACATATACTGGAATCAAGTCATAAGAGCTGAAATCTCATGAACACTGGCACAATCAAGGAGGTAGCATATAAGAGATGCCACCAATCTGGAAAGTCTTCTACACAAACCGCTACAAGTACATGTCCTACTATGCGAATAGAGGTGTCGAGGTCGAACATAGTAGTCCATCATCTGATTACCGGTCATTAATGTATACTGTTAACAGACGCAAGATCACCCACCAATAATGAAAATGGGAATCAAGGTACTAGAGTGCAAACTAACAAGTGTGAATAAATGTGTTGAGGTCGAACACTTGAGAGTATCCATCAATCAGGGGACATTGATGTATTCCCAAAAACTGTCGATGGTGAGAGAACCTGCCACTGATGACTGTAAGTCTCAAGGCACTCAAAAGGACTCTAGATTCCAATCCCAGAATAAATGATCTGAAGTCGATGGGATGAAATCCGTTGGAAGGAGGGCATTAAGGCATCCCCCATCATCCAACAAGAGGTCCTCATAAAAGCTGTATAATGTGGAAGGACTTGATCATAAGGTGCACAAACCAGTAACTGTACCAGGAATGGCCGACATGCAAAGTCAAGATAACTAAGGAATGGCCGACTCAGGTTTCAACTTCCTTCAAACAAGAGCATAACGGTGTATGGTGACTGAATGAAGGCAGCATAGACTCGATATACAAACTGGGACATCTCTATGACGCAGGAGGCATCAACAGAGGCTCTATAGGGACTGGAAGCTTAACCAGTCGGTGGAGATAAACTCAGATAAATGAGTACATCTCCTAAATTCAAACTATAAGCCAACCAATGGTTGTGATATACAGTGCTCTGTTCAAAGGCGGCACAACTCGACAGCTTCCAAAGATAACATCTTTCCTTGTCCAGCTTTTTGGTTTTTTGTTTTTTTTTGGACATTTTCAGTTATTTAAAAATCTTGAAAAAAGAATAAAATAGCTTTATAGTTACCACTAGTACAAAATGAGGAATTAGCTACTACGTGACTAAAAAATTTAGTCACCACATGTTTTTTAAGTGATTTACTACTAAATATGAGCAATTTTGACTGACCCAACTATAAACGACTAAAATTAATGACTAATTTAGTCACCAGTTAACAAACATGACTAGATAATAAATGATAGAGTTAAAAATGACTAACATAAATGACTAATTTAGTCACGACATAAAAAATGACTAACTAGAAGAATATGAACTAGTCATTTATGTTAGTTTTTTTTTATTGCCACTCCAACAATGGAAAATTGCAATTTTGGCAATGAAGTGTTACAATTTACTAAATTTTGACACTACATATAGATTCTCTCTAGATCCATCTGCGGTGTTAAAATTTAGTAAATTGTAGCTTTGTAGATGGATTTCTGTCACAAAGGGATTCTGATGAATTAATCCTAATTAACATAACCCATAAGTTAATTTGTGTAGGAATATAAGTACAAGAACATGCTAACCATATTGCTTATACGTTCAATATTCCTGGCCATTTGTGTACCTTATAAGATTAATAAAGTGAGATCTAGACCACCCAAGTTAGACCTAATACTACAGTATAATGCTTATTTCGGGGAGGCTATAGATATGTTTGATGACATATCAATACAAGACTAATCAATTAATATCGATGATAGACATGGGTTATGACTATTGGAATATGACCATAATACCTCCAGCTATGGGTTAAAATTGACACTTGTATGCCCTTTTTTCCATTTTTTATCAGTTAAATACAGGTCTATGTGGAAAAAACACGTAAACCGTGAAGTTTATTTAATTTTGGAAGTCGTCCATTTGACGACCACCCTTAATCATTGCCAGTATTGAAATTATATATATATATATATATATAGTCTAGAGCTTGGTATATGAAGTGACTAGACTACTTCGGATTGGTGACTCGGTAGGCTGGCTTTCTAAGTTATTATGGCTAGCTGAGAAGTTGTTTGATTTTAATTAATGCATGGGTGGTAGTTAATAAATTTTTTAATGTTTAAAATTGTATTTGGTAGATGATTTTATTATGCAAACTCTAGATCCATCCATTCCAATATTCCATCTTCATCGTAAGTAGTGATCAAATTTGAAGGGTGGGTCTTAATTTCAATTGGAAGGGTATTTATTCTTGGAGCCCTTCAAATATGAAGGGAAATATACATAATTGTACTTCAATTGACAAGTATAAATTAACTAAACCCTTTCACCCAAAAAAATGCCAAAAAAATATTGTTCTTTCAATTTTTTACAATGTTTAACAATTGAGCACCCCTTAATATTTACATGAAAAATGATATATTTTCAATAAAAATTATTTTGAACACATTAAATTGTAATATGTGTATCATAAATTTTACAGGTCAATAATATAACAACTATTCTATTGTATTTTTTCAAGTTGGAGCACACTGGCATTATACAAAAAATCTACCTAGACTATGTCATAACCATATTGGGGCACCCACCTGCAATCAAAGCTTGAGAGATGTAAAAATGATATGGATTGGGCACCTATGAAAAAATAATACAAAATTATGAAAATATTAAAAAAAATTCCTTCATA
>LPNX010971390.1:68875-95379 GCA_001517045.1 Pseudotsuga menziesii | reverse complement strand
AGAGGTATCTTCGGGCCCAGCGTTCGTTATCTCTGTCGCTGCCACTCAAAAGACAACTGAGCACTTATATACATATATTGTGCTTATTCATTGTAAGTTTCGAGAAAACTTAGGTCAGCCTTCTCTCTTCTCAACGCATGGACTGAGCATGACGGGAAGAATCCTACCTGCCTGTCTTTCCCGAAGATCACTTAGCGGGGTGGGTGATGTTTAGCATTATTCATTCTACACTAGGAGCCCGGCAACGAGTAAATTTTAACATGAAATCACAGAGAACTGAAAAATGAATAAATCTCGGAAATTAACTAAATGTATAGGCTAAAAGTGGACAAATCACACTGCTGAGAAATTAATTTATCTCGGAAATATTTAGCTTTTCCCAACATGAAACACTAATCAGAATAATCTGAACTGGCAAACCTTGCAAAAGAAAATGCTCTAATCGCAGTAAACTTTTAATGGAAGCATCTTACCTGATTTTTCCCACGCTAAAGTTCTTCCTATGAATATATGACGAATCTACTGTGCAACGGTAGCAGGCTATTAGATAAAGTTGGACTAGCAGGCGGTAAAATATCTGCTGCAAATTGCTGCCAGCCAGCTAGGTTCTCCATTTTAGCTCAGAGAATCGATTTAAATAAGACTAGCTATTGATATAATAAATTATATTACACCGACTGTTTAGGATTCAATAATGTAAACTGCAGAAGTGTATGTACTGAATCAACAATATTGAAACATGAAAAGAGTGAACGTCCCTAATGATCAAATAATCCATGTAAGCATTAGGTATGAAAACTATTTTCAGTGTCATCCCAACCATAACATGGAGAGCTTCGTTATTATTACAAACTAGTGTCGTGGAGTGTAACCTAGCAGATAGTTACTTTTAAAATTATCGAACAAATATTATTTATTTTCTAAAGTATCGTTGGAAATAAATAAGATTATGATCTCTAATATATTTTATTTGTCTAAATAATTCAATTGTTTGCCATTTCTTTACCCCAAACAAATAATAAAAAAAATCATAATAACTTCACGGTGGGTTGTTATTATTTATAATATATTTTTAAAGCGAGTATTATTTCTTTTTCTTTGCCGCGTTGCTGTCACCGAAGAGGCCACACGGCCTTACCTGGTTATTGCACCGTCAATGTAAGATATAAAAAAAAATTGTACAAGGTAAGGTTTGACGAGGAAGCTTGCTCGAGGATATAATCGCACGTAGCAAGGCCAAGGGACCACAAGAAAGGCTGGGCTGCATGCATGCCAGGCGAGCTGCATGCACGCCCTCCTCCAGTACTCCCTAGCAGGGTGCCTCCCAACAAAAGGAGGTCCCTCCTTCCTCGCGCGCGATGGCCATTTGGCTGAATGTTGTCGTTGAAGCCTAATCCCTACAGGACGCATATCAAGAGCTCTTCGAATAGTTTTTAGTTAGATTTCCTCAGCTTTAGCTTGTCGCCATAACTATGCGGCACAGCTCTGTCATGGGGGCAAACATTCATTGCAGCGAAGAAACGTGGAGGGCAATTTGCAGAAGTTTCCTTTGAGATTCCCTTCTAAAGATCTTTCGCCACATTTCAACTTCATGCAAGATAAATCACCGCGCAGAAATTGATTGAAATCCTTCAGCTGTTAACGTGTTTTGTAATATTTTGGGATGAAGGCCATTAGTTTTTGTGGGTCTAGTCAAATTATTGGTATTAGTCGTCTGTCTAGCTATTTAAAACTGCTTTACAGGTCGTCTTCTGGCTGTAAGCAATCTTTCTACCGGTCGCAGGAGCAAGGAGAAGGCGAAGGTAAGAATCTATATAGCTGTCAACATGTTGACCTTAAAAACTTGGCAATGTAGTTGCCGACATGAATTTGATCATTATTTCATACCGACATGAATTTGACCATTATTATAGATCTCTTTTAAGATTTTAAATGTTTTATAAAGAAATTAACTAGCAACGCCCAAACAATAGCTAGGGTTTTATTTTTGTTGATAAAAATTGAAAAAAAACGATTTATAAAAATACATGATATTAAATAAATTAATATAAAAGTGTGGTGCATTATCAAACTAACTCCATGTATGAAACTTTGGTAAGCATTAAAACAAGTGAAGCCGATAATCCTTCAATTTAATCAACAACATCATATTATATTCAAGTGAAACCGATAATCCTTCAATTTAATGGTCGTACGGAGTTCAGGTTAAAAAGAGCGCTGGAGAGATTTAGGGATTTGATGCTGCTGGTGAAAATTGTGCTCTTATATATATATATATTTTTTGACACATGGTTTTTATTTCTGTGATAAGCTGTTGGATTCATGATCGAAAGTCGGGCGATTACCATTTCAGGGTTTTCGACGAGGTGATAAAGTCGAGGTTTTGAATCTACCCGTATCATTCTTTTGTCTTTGGCATTTAATTTGCCCACATGAAGTTGCACTAAGTTTTAGCGGGGAGGTCTCTGATGCTTGGCTAACTCTAATGAAGAAATCATATATTTTATATGTTTTTTTTTTTTTCTCTCTGCTTTTCGAATTCAAGGCTTTAGAAATTCCTTTGATGAGTAGCTCATAAAATATGTTCACGGTCAGGGTTAGTTTAATATTTAAACTAAAATTCCCTTAGAAGCCAGGAGCTGGCTATATTGTATGGTATCTGATAAATTCTTTTGCATTTATTCATGCATGCTCCGCGAGGCTCTCAGAGAACATAAGGGCTCTGAGAAATAAATCTGCGATATTTATGCGGAGGCTTCCCAAAGGTTGTTTTCACACATTATTCTCTCCATCTGTTGCGGTTGTAAAATTGATGCCCTTATCCTCTCCATCTGTTGCGGTTGTAATATTGATGCTCTTGATTCCTCAAATCTTGTTTTCATCCATTTTCTCTCCATGTGTTGAGTAGCATCGACTTTTCCATTCGGTGCTCGGCGCTGCAGATGTGGCAATAAAATGCATATTGCTGGTTGCAAACGTGCTTCTATTGCTGGTTACAGATTCCTCTTAAATTCTTAAATTTTACATGTTGATTCATTATAATTACCATCGACAGTTTCTTCAGTTGTTACATATTTACTCTTCCATTTATATTTACTGTGATTGAATTCTGGGAAAGATTTTCCCCTCTTGCATGCCATTGTACAATGGTTACCAGCTTGGAGTGCATTAAAAATGCGGCAGTGGAAATTGTAGCTCAAGCCGTCCCTGAGAGCTATTTTTGTGCAAGGTTTTATATAGGTATTGGACATCAAAGGCATGTTAGGAAGATACAGTAATTTTTTTTTTTCGGGTGCGCCTGCCTTTCCTTCCTTGCACAATTAATTTAAGACATGTTTATTTTGCAGTACCATCTCCAATATATTAAATGATTGTCATTAAATATGATGACCAATAGATTTGATTAGATTTAATATATAGGGTTGTTAGCTGTAACCATGAATAATTCAGGGAGTAGCATTTAACTTTAGCAATTATGGTTTTTCCAATCTGATCCTGTTTTAAGTTTCTATTCTCACCTTCAGATTTTTAAATGGAATTCATATGTTTTATTTGAACTAAATTATAGAAAACGGTCTTATTTTATCTCACAAAACCGTATGAGGAACCATTTTTCCTCAGATATGAAAGCACTAAACCATAACAGTGTGAGTGACAATTTCCTGGGTATGAAAGCCTGACCTGTGGCTTTCATAGTTCTTCAACGAAAGCGCAGAACCAATTAATTATTGAATAATTAATTAAGTGTTTTTGTTTTGTTTTGTTTTGTTTTGTTTCATATATACATATATATATATATTTTATGCAAAGCCTAACCAATATTGCACTACAGCTCAAAAGAAGAAAAAAAAACAAAAACAAAAAACTACAGCTAAAGAATAACTTTACGTCTTCTTTTTTTTTCTCTACCTTAATTCGAAGTACTGGTCAAGTTTTCTAGGTTTTGTTTTAGGTGTGGATAGGCTTGAAGGTCTAAGTGTCCGAGCCATAGCTCTGATACCATCTGTAGCGCTCTGCCTAACAGTTAGAGCACTGTTTCCAATTCTCTGTAATGTTCTCTATCAAAACATTTAGATTGTATTATAGATTTATATCCAAGAGTGTTCTATAGAGAACTTCATGGATTTTTCATAAATTAGACCATAATAGCATGCATGAGTTTAGTATCTACATACCTGAAATTTAAATACCTGGAATTCGTGGTAGATCCAATAGTTTGTTGTAAACCTGGTTCCTTCTTCTTCCAGCTTTCCATCCGAGCCTTAATCAACAAAATGATGTGCCTCCCTGCCGACCAGCTCTCATCATGTGCTGGCCCTAGGAAACCCACGGGTTTCCTAGCCCCTGAGCCCACAGACCAATAATACCGAGAGCAGCTTTCTCTCCATTTTTTATCTTCTCAGTCTCAGTCATTTACAGATACTCTCATCCTTGAGTTTTCCCCCTCCTCAAGTATTTTTCTTCTTCGTTTTCCTCATGCAGAGTCCAATTTTCCCCCAAAAAAAATCCAACCTCTCCACCGCCTTCCCCAAAATACTTCCTTCCTCCTCCTTATACCTCTTTCCCCAATGCCTTCCTTCCTAAATTATTTTATTTTATTATATGTATTTGACATGTGTTATGAATTTATCTTGACTTGTACGTGTCAAAAAAGAAATCTAACCAAATGTCATACATTACCAATTTTAATGTTTTACGCAATGGTAAAAGACAGTAAAATAATTAGTATATTTTAATTTAATTAAAGTACTTACTAATAAACATTAATTAACATTAATTGGGGATTAATATAATTTTAATTTAATAGAAGTACTTACTAATAATCATTAATATTAATATGGGGCATTACAGCCTATGTGCATGAATTTATCTTTAAATACATCCACATCACATCCCTATGAGCATGAATTCATCATAGCAATATTTTGCAAAAAATAGATCAACCTACTAAAACAATTTAATACCCAAAATATCTATTGGTCATAAAGTAAGATCATTGAATTCCTTTTATATCTAAGATAGTAATATAAGTTCATTGACATTGTTGATGGTCAAGAATTAGTTGGATGGGGACCACCTAGTGTATAGATGATTAGGTCAAATATACTTATATTGGTTTGGAGCCCTTTTTTTCAATTCACGAAGTTTAGATATGAAAAAGTATCTTATCATCTATCCCATTTCTTACTAACTATAAAATTTTTTGTTAATCAATGAAGTTTGGTCTAGTTCTTTATTTCTCAAACTCGAGAAGACTACTAGGTTATTGACAATAGTGATTGCCTAGTTACAATAAATTATTAATATTTTGGAAAACCTATGAACTACACAATTTTGAACATTTATGAGCATTAGCACAACATTGTAGCAATTGTTTCCAATGTGCTTTCTATCTTGGAAGTTGAGGTGGGCATTCTTTTGGGTCACTTCAATTGAAATATTAATAATTTTAATAATCATTGGCTTGCAATTGAGGAGAATGAGAGTAATGTTGGGGGTTAATGTGGAAGCAAATAAAGAAGAAAAGGAGGATGAGAATTCTTTTAAATAATCATAATAAGTATGGGAAACATGAAAATGAAGATGAAAATCAATAATTCACAATTTGTATCCCATATTACAAAACAAAAGTTTTTCTATAGGAAAAATGAACATGGAAATCGATAATTTGCAAGTAAATACATGTGGAACACCGCATCACAAATGCCATAATTAACCAATGATTAATGACTATCCAAAATGAAGGTGGGATGTTGAAATCAATGTTCATTACATTACCTACCCACCAACACATGCATGCGCATGCATTTGTAAAGATATGTGGCAAGCATTTTCTAGACACTATCATTATATAATGGTGTATTTGAATGTTCCTTCACATAAATACCCTAAGAATCTATCTCGTTGTCTCAACCTCCTCCACGTCTTCTAAGAATGTGGGGATTTTTGTATTAGATTGTTTCTACTCCGCATCGTCTCCCAAAATGTGTTCATCCAAGCAAATTAACTCAACTTCTTATTCCTTCCATGTATGTGTGTGGCCCCATTGGTTATGGGTGGTCCACGGGGGCGTCACTTAGTGAAACCATGCCATAGCACATTCATTCATGGTATATGAAACAATACCCCTAATTTCAATAAATATTGGAAAATACCTCCCGAATTCATTTTTTTTAACCCCCTCCCAATATGCCTTCCCAGATTAAAAAAACCCATATTCTCACTATATATTGTATGTATCCATTGTTTCATTTACATTTTTTTACCCCTTTATATATCTACCTAGTATATTGACATGATACCCCTCTTATGAACCCACATGCATTCTACAACACACCTTTCTTCTTTCGATGTATATTGTGGATTCACATTACTTCTCCCACAATGCAATTACTCAACCGCATATCATTATGATTTGTGGCATCTAAAGGTATAATGAAGAGATGGTGTTATGATTTAATTCACGAGTTTGAGCTCCGCACGTGTCTCTGCCTGTCGGTTGCTCTCCTCTACCACACGTCTCCACCTTCCAGCTGCTCCTCTACCCGTGCGTCTCTACCTACCGAATGCTCCTTATCATTTTTTCTCCACCGTGATCTCTACTCTCTACTTGGTATCTTCATACGTTTATCCTCATGGTTTTACCTCTTTGTGATTTCTTACGGGTTTACCATCATGATTTGTATATGTTTTTTATCTCAGTGTGAGTTCTTATGGGTTTTACCTCTGTGTGTTGGGTTCCTTTCCCTAAGTGACGATGAGATTACCCTTCAAATGTGGATTGTGGGTTTCTCAACATGACTATCGAAGAGTATGATTATGCTTAGTATGACTAAGTGTATCTTGTGCTAAGTGACTATGTGTCCTTATCATGACTCTTATGGGTATGACATAATTACTTAATCCTATTCTTTTTATTGAAACCTCTCTTTCTATTGACTAAGAGTCTGAGACCTATTTCTTTCCGCATTAATCCTTTCTCTCAAGGTACGTATATGGTTTACCCTATTTGACTTATCCCTTCGGTGACAAGATCAAACTCAAAAATATTTTAGTATAAGGACGATCCAATAATGGTTATAATTTTTTAATACTATATCTATTATTTATGTACATGACATTTGGTGAAACATCTCAATGACCAACTTCAACACAGTGACCAGCAGAGCGTTAAGTTGAAAGAGATGAAAATGATGTTCTTTCTTTATTATAGTTTAAAGTTTTATTAGCAACACTATTCTAAATTTGAATTTATATGTCCATGCAGTTATGTTTATTACTTGTATTAAAACATCACTAACCCTTAAATTTCAATAATATGATATGTACAAAACATCCATGCTAATATCAGGCTCAACAGACTTGTATATTGCCCTTCAAAGTAATTTGTTTAATAGGTACATATCTCGTTATTCATTAGCACACAATTAAAATTCCATCTTGATTATTTACAGATTTGTGTTGGTGGTATTCAGTGTTCACCCATTTATTCATATAATTTGTACCCTATGCAACAATCTGTGGAAAACAGATGTATCATGCAAGCAAAAACACAAATATCCTCAGGGTGTTTTTCAGTTGCTCCATAGCATGACAATGTAATTCATATGACAACAACATAAATAGAATAACCACTTTGCTTCTCATATCCTGAAACAAGATATCATTGGTTTATAAGATAGTTGAGAAAACATGAAAAATGGACAAGATTTTCTATACCAGAAGTTGTTTTGGTCAATTTTCAACCACTAGATTCTAATGTTTTCAAAAACAGCAGTAAGGAAACATAGGGGCTATATAGAGAACGATATGAGAAATTTCTAACACTCTTATTTCCATTATGACTGTCATTCAATCACCACATAAAATACCAATGTAACTGAAACTAATATCAAGAAACATTATATAAGAAAAATACAATCATATTTGAGTAGTATGTTCTTTGAAAAATGTCACCATTCAGATTTAGGTAATGCTTTTTTCTACCTTGGAAAAAGAGCTAGGAGAGTTTCTATAGAACTCGACAAGGCTATGGAATAGTTTCAATAGTGCATATCACCACCAAACCATAACTACCTGATGTTGAGAAAGATAAAAAAATGAAACTAGTAGTGTAACCAGTGTTAAAAACTTATTATATAGATGTAATTCCAAACAACATCCTAAAAAGCTGAATCATCACTATGGAGTAAAACGTTCCGAACCTTTTCTAAAATTATGGTAACATCAGTCAAGTAGAATATGGATATTGTTATTCCTTCTCTTCATCCATAGAATATCCAACAAATTATTGAAACGGAAGAAATGGTCTGCACCATAACAATGTCCTCAGAACTGAAACCTTCAACAGAGACCTCTCTATAATCTCAAGCTAAAGTTGACGTATAGTATTTGTGCATATGCCGTTGAGAAGTTTAGGAAAGCACAATACTTTTATGTTCTCTATAAAAAATACTTGCCTGCAGTATCAACATTTTTACATCTTACTTCCCACCTGCTCAATCTGTCACACCTCATAAACTCATAGGTTATCACTTGATTGAGAAAATATGGTCCTGCTCAGCACAAAGAATGATATAATATTTAATTTTGATCTTTCTATTTGTAACAAAGATAAAAAACATTATCGAGCATATCATAGAAGAAGAGGATTGCATACACCTTTAACATCAATAGTATTCATGGACCACAAAAACTTGTAATCTTCATGCAGGAAAGTGCCAAGTCTAATGATATCATGTCTTCGATTTTTTTGGGGGACCCATGGTCCCAACTTCAGATTTATGCTTAATTCATAAGAAATGCTCAACCTACAAAGACAACAACAATTGTATCAAAATATCTGCAACACTACAAGATACTGAGACAACATATAATGTAATAGATAATTGTGATAAATAAATTTCATCTAAACATAGAAAAAGAAAATTATATTGACTTCAAAGCTACCAACCTTCCTATCACCAAGCATTGGAGTCAAGCTTCTTGGAACCTCTTTCTCGACAGTAAGAAAACCACCTAGTGGGTCACTTGATTTCCTACAACAGTTAAAGGCATGGACAAAATAGTAAATTATTATAATCATATATGATTGAGATAATGATCAAATTAAAAGTATACATGCTTGAACTACATAGAATATAAGTATACCCTGGTTTAATTTGACCACTAAGAACAATATAAGGAGTATGGAGCTTGGCCTAAGTGTCATGCATTTTTTCCATGTACATCAAAGGGGTGTCCCCAATATTCATTTGCTTAAGCTTCAATTCCTCCTCATACAGTTTCATACGTTTTTCTTGTTTCATGTTTTGAGGGAATTTTCCATGGAACTTATGTGACCGTTTCTGAAAAGTTTCCTCAGGTGTCATCTGCAAATAGATATTGACAGCAAATAAATTAATGATTTCCTTGAACAAACATTAATGAATTAAAATGGGAGACCATCATGCCTAAAGCATTAGGCAATTTAAATATTAAGAAAAGAATCTTATAATATGTCCAAACTCATCTAAACGATCTAATTGTATCTCTTTTGGCCCATCGGTATCACGTACTCCAACAAGTTTGCTATTTTTCTTATCCATATTTCTTCCACCCCATTCCATAGAATCTTTCAATGCTCCCCTTTCCTTCAACAGTCACAAGGCCCTTTCCAAACCTTTTCCAATGGAAGCTTCTTTAATTATATCATATGTTGCCACTTCCTCCTCTTCTTCTACTTTTAGATCACTGGGATATATATCCATTTCTTTCACCTCTTCCCACCCGCCTATGGCTTCTGCAAAATGATCTTGTTTGATAGGACCTGGACCCTCATCATCCTCTTTAAAGACATCTTCAATTACAGGTTTATGAGTGTTTGGTTCAAGAATAGAAAAATTAGAGTTATAAAACAATGAGATAGTACAAAGCAATATCATATAAAAAAAAAGACCTATTATAACTGTAATGACTACAATAGAACTCCTTACAAAATTTAAGGATCCACTAACATTATTTCTGAAATCCTTTCGTTATCCACACACCTTCATCAAGCTGTAAAATCCACATAGATTCATCCATCTCTATAAATACAACATTATTTTCCTACACATCACTTGATGATTGACTTTGACCATTTCATTTTTCTTGATTTGCAGCTACTGCTAACTGAGCTACTACCTAGGGGCCAGAACCACTACTACTTTATGCTTGCTTTCTCAGTGTCTCTTTCCTGGTATTCTCTAATGACTTGTGAATATATTAATCCTCCCCACCAAAGAGAACATCTACATCTTCATCTACATGCATTGCATCTAATGACTTCTTATCTCGAATCCCTCTCGAAGCCTCTACTGCTTTCTTATATGCATTTTGATATGCACTTTTCCTGAGTTTAGCTCCTTCCTTTTCTGCATTTTCCCTAGAAACATTTCTTTCTGTATCATCCATAGAACCAAGGTCTCCAACACCCAATCCAGTAGCAATTTCTTCTACGTCGAGCACATCAACATCCAACTTATCCTTCTTCTGCAACTTTTTCTTCTTCTTAGGTTTCTTAAATTGAAGCATTTCCTCCTGAGTATAATAATCATAAATAATTGATCATGTTTGAGCCAGTAACTATTTATTTCGAGTAGTCATAGCTGTGCCTTGCAGCCTCGTGCATATCTGAAGAGACAAAAAATATTACACAAACATAAAAGATAACATCAACATTCTACATATTTGGAGAGAAAAATTTACACAAACATAAAAGGTGATATCAACATTCAACTACACATTAATCCTCCCTAAACTACTGTGCTTGGATTCTTTAAAAATAATAAAATAGAACTACCAGATGGGTCTAAGCCTTCAAAAATCCTAAAACAAGCCTTCAAAAAAACTAAAAACAAGGTACCTCTAAGCCTTCAAAAACCCTAAAACAAGGTACCCCTAAGCCTAATAGAAACTCATGTATCAAACATAAAAGGCATAATATGATAAAAAGCTTATGAAGAGCTATCAACCATCTATTGTGCACCATACATATATAAACCTATTTATTTTGCTCAAGGGCATGGTGAATGAATATGCTTGATTTGAGGTTGACGGGTTTTCCAAATTCAAGAAGAAATGGTTCTTGCTACTCATATAGTCTATAGAAGCACTTAGATTACCAAAAATTACCTTTTGATGCACAGGTTTGTCCTTAAATTTAGCCCAAAATTAGATCAGTGTTGATTAGGGGGTCAAATAGGGAGAATAATTGCTTTTAGGGCCTAGTATGTGCCCAACAACATGGATTTATTTCTCAAATATCGATTGCTTACTATTGATACTCATTCTCAGAAGTGCCTAGGTTTGATTTTTATCCACTTTACCATCTTGTCAAAATTGTACCCAGAACACACTGAAACTTGGTGTTTGGTTGATTTATGGTTTTTTAAAGGCTAGGACATATTTTTCCTATTGTTGTTTGAGGCTAACAAATACCTGAACTGACTAGAAATATCCCAGATCAATTAATTAGGTTTTTAGAATTATCAACATATGTCAAGGTCATCAAGGAATGTGCCTAGGAATCATTTTGATTGTTGTATGAGGATTAGACTGGACATCATGCCCATGTTTTCTTTAACCATTTGAAACTATGTCAAACTCCATTATATTGTCCCAGACTAATGGGCCTTCCTTTCAACCCATATAACTCATATAGATTTCCATCAACTAGTAAATAGATTATGAAATGGTTATCTCGTAGCTGTGGAGGTGATGTACAACAACAGATGCCATTTGGTCCTTCTAGTTAGAGCTTCCTGAGAAATAAATGATCTAATTTCTATGATAGTATCTACAATCAGATTTTTTTCCTTTTAAGTATATCAAAGTAAAATAATGCCTTTTTCATTCTGATTTCATAATAAGCAGCCAAAGATGGTATATCTCTACAAGAAAGCCTCATCTGTGTCTTTCGGGCCATTAACATTCATGCAACTCTATCAGTCAATTAACTTGGACAGGTTCCAATCACTGTGCACATTGATCATGCAACTGACAAGTAGGAATTGATTGAAACTTTTCAAATGGTACATAACTTATTATTGAATCATAATTGTCTTTTGAATAGTTTCTAATATATTTACCAAGAAATCATTTTTAAATACAAATTAGACAAACCAATAGATTTGCATGCTTTTATAGTTACCTAATTTAATGGAGATTCCAGTACAGTGTCTGCATTTTTATATTATCCTCATGCATAGTATGTGCTGTGATTGGCAGGGAAATTTTTGCATGTTCTAGAATCCAAGGATATTTAATAAACTCTAGAGCGATTAGAAAGCATAACGACTCATAATTGTATAGAATAAATGTCAAATATTTGAGTAGTATGCACTTACTGTGATCTGATACCATGTTTTTCTGTTTACGAGGGTGTTGACTCAGTAATGGTTGATGGTTCACATCTTTCTTTCAGTGAGAATGTTTAAAACACAAAATATAGAACAACCATGGCCCATGTGAAGGGTATGATAGTGGAAGTTGAACTAGGGTGATTATCAGGTACATAAGATAATATAACAGTTGAAGAGTATGAGGAAAAGCTTACAGATTTAGCTCAGGTTGGATACTTCATTCACCCACAATTATATCATAGAGAGATAGCTTAAATTGCAATAGGAATCTTATAAAGCATATAGCTTTGAAATATACTTCCGAAAATGGAAATTATTCCCATCCATTGATTAACTTTATGCATTTTAGGTTGAGGAGTTCTTAATTCAAACAGGAGTTGATGCTCTTGCAGTATGCATTGGGAATGTCCATGGAAAGTATCCTCCAACTGGCCCAAAACTTAAGTTGGATCTTCTTAAGGTAATGTATATCTAAGATTTGATTTCCAAATACTACTGAAGAATAAGAAACAATTATGGTTATAATAAGGGGACTAGTGTCTGGTACTTGTTTATTTTGATCCCTTTACATTGTTTTATTCCACCTCTAGAACATTTTCCTCCATCCTATAAGAGTCAACTTCTTGGATCCTATGTAGTTATTTTCTTGTGTACTAGTCATAGACTAAGTCTTGTAAGTACTTTCATCAGTAATCAGACTGATATGCATTCAAACTTTGAAGAAACTTAGTACATAATATTCACAATCATCATGCCAATTGCCAA
Organism: Pseudotsuga menziesii; assembly: GCA_001517045.1. Taxonomy (NCBI): domain Eukaryota; kingdom Viridiplantae; phylum Streptophyta; class Pinopsida; order Pinales; family Pinaceae; genus Pseudotsuga; species Pseudotsuga menziesii. Next base: position 82,231 of record LPNX010971390.1, on the reverse strand, counting down.
CTTGTGTACCAATTCACCTCCATGGCCTATAAAATTAAACAAGTGTTTGAGGCAGGGTCTGCTGTAGGAGTTAAACTACTTATGGCCTTTCTTTTGTTTTTAGCCTAATATCTCTACATAGTTCAACTCAGAAAATTATAGCATCCACTAGGATCTTTCCTACTACTATTATTTTTCTTGACATTATATGCTTTTGCATCCATGTCCTGTGAATTTATATGATGGGAATTTTTTTCTTTCTTTAAAACATCTAAATTTGTTCTTGTATTTTTCTTGAATCACCTGATAATTTATAAATGTATTTTCATGCATTTCAAATTTTCCTGGCAGATCATGATTCAGCTGTATCTCATGTTCCTTGAATTCCTTTCATAATCACTAAACACATGAGCATTATCTGTGATTTATATATTAGAATGAATGAAGTTATATTCTAAGCTCTGGATCAGTATTCTCTGTTATTTATATATTGTAATGAATGAAATGGTATTCTAATATATGGAGCCAAAATAAGCTACATAAGGTGGTGTCACAATCATCATACATTCCTTTGATATATTATAGTATTATGCACTGTAATTCTTAGTCTCATTGACTGCTTTTGTTCACTCTTTGGTTTTTCTTTCTAGCCCCTTTCTGGTTCTCCTCTACACTTGAGTGTTGGTTATTGTTTCTTCTAGTATGGTTTGTTTTCTTAATAATTAATCATAGGATTTCAAACCCTTAATGAGATGGAGTACCTTTAATCTCATTGGCATGCCAGGTGCACAAAAATAAATGGTATCTGTCATTTTAGTAAAATCTAGTACTAATTAAAACACTTTAGTTGATATAACTGAGATAGTCTTCATGATCTTAAGTAGCATGTCCTCTGTCATCATTTGCACTATCTTTCCCTGTCAAACTGGATTCTTCATTACTTCTTTGACTCATATGAGCTCTAAGACTTGCTATCTAGAGATCAAATCCCCATTGTATTTTGCTTGCTAGCTTCAATGTGAATTAAGTTATTGTGATTCCATATTTTCCTCTGACATTGAATAATTTAAAGTAATCTTAGTTTTCACTCAAGCACATCTTGAAATTTAACCCTATGATTTGGGCATGAAAATCTTTAATTTTAATAGGCATGTGGTGCCTTCCATTTCCATTGCTTAAAATGGCTTCGAGTTGTCATTCTCAGAGAGACAATGTAAGAGATGTTGGCCTATTTTTGACACAACCATGTGATGGTAATTATCAACTCTATAACCATTATTATGATGGAAAGACATGTATGTCTCATATGAAGATAATTGTTAAGAATCACTACCACTTAAAATATAAAGTTGGAGCATAAACATGTATTCAAGCATTAAAAAACTTGCACGAATTGAAATTATGATATCATCTTTAAATTCTCATTTGGAGTATTATTTCATGATAGTGTTTTACACATGGATTATTTAAACATCCAACTTCCTTGGAATAGATTACTTAATAAGACCAAAGAGTTCATACTCAAAACCCACAAACTATTATTTCCAAGCCCTAGTCCTAAATTCCTCATTACCACTTTGAGTGAGTCTAGTATTATCATATGTACATGGATACACTTAACACCACCACATCTCTTAAAGCTCGTAGTTGTATGTCATATTGCTAGGAAATGCTACAGTAGTCAACTAGTCTCAGAGAATGAATCATGATCACGTGGTAGTTGTAGCTACTTGTGCTATCCCATTAGGTTTCCACTATATACTCCCTGGGCTTTAAGGGTTTTAATAAATCTAATGTTTTCTCAATATTTTCTAAGCAGCCACAAATTTAGTGTTCTAAATTGATATAATGAAATTACCAATTAGTGTTTGAAGTGTTTCAGCTCATAATTTATCAGGAATAAGTTCCAGGAGCATCAGCTTGAAAAGAATCCATCTCTGGGTTAAATAGATTTGTCCTCCAAAAGTCCTCATTAGAGGAAATTTGGGGTCTAAAATAGGCCTTATAAGAAAATGTGCCAAAATAAGTTTTTGTGAGTTGGAATTCAAGAACCAATAGAATTTCAATAAAATAAGTCAACCATAATGGTTGAATTGACATATTTGTCATTAAAAAAAACTACTTTTTTTGTTCGTATTTTCGAGATATCTCATTGTGTTTTTACTCAAATTTCAATCGGGAGAGCTCGTTGGATGTGGAATTTGATTCTACATCCAACGATTACCCACACTGCATACTTTTTATGGACCCCGATACCCCAAAAAAAAGAAATACCTGAAAAAACGTGATGATGACATCATCATCATGTTTTTTCAGGTATTTCTTGTTTTTGGGGTAGCGGGGTCTGTCAAAAGTATGCGGTGTGGGTACTCGTTGGATGCGGAATCAAATTTTGCATCCAACAGGCTCTCCCAATCGAAATTTGAGTAAAAACATAGGGAGATATGTCGAAAATACGAATACAAAAAGTAGTTTTTTTCTTTCTTCCTCCAAAATTAATCAATATTATTTTATTATTTTAACTATTATTTTATTATTTTCCTTAGGAGGCCCATTTTATACCCAAAAATTCCTCTAATGGAGTTTCAAATTGGAAGGTGTCTTTATCACCATGATTTTGGTCTATAATCCTGACCCATGGAGAAATTAAACAATTACAGAAATCACAAATTTTTTAATGTTATGTGAAGCAGGAGTTGAAACTGACTTTTAAGAATCCATAAATTAGAAATATTGATTATGCTTGTAATTTTCATATTGAATTTATGATTCTAGCTTGTTTATTGACTTTGTACAACACATAAATTGGGAATTCTTGCTAATAACATAATACAATTGTGTTTTTGCTTTTCTGATTAGGAATTACATTTTCTAGCATTAGAAAAGGGGGTCATGCTCGTCCTGCATGGAGCTTCAGGATTTCCTGAAGATCTTGTAAAGGTAAACCTGTTTAGATTTTACTTGACACTAAAATTAAAAAAGTATAACTATGACCAACACTTGAACTGAGAGTTAGAAGAGAGATTGAACTAAAAGTTAGAGTTCTGAAATCATCCATTAGCATTTTCTCTGATATTTCCCACTGTTCACTATGAATTTTGAAAGTATTTAGAAATGGTTCCTTTTTAGAATCTAAGAAGGAAATTATTTTAGGAGCCATACATCCTCAAATGATGATGATGATGATGATGATTATGATAATGTTCACATGTCCAGACTCCAAAATGAACATCAAAGTGACAAAGCTTCTTGATATTTGTTTACAATCCTGCATAGACTTCAGAGTAAGGAAGTTCAATATCAACACAGAAGTTAGAAGTGCTTACATGAATGCTCTCCAAACACTCAAGAAGGACTTGATAGATGTGATTTCCTTTGCAAGGGAATCCATGCAAGTTGTTGTTGTAGAGAAGATGAACATTTTTGGCTCAGTAAGAAAGGAATATTAAGTTAATTGTTGGGATGATGTTCTTATTATCTAACAATCTGATATCAAGGGTTATGGTTATTTTTTGGCTAACCCTGATAGCTTGTATTAGCTGTGTGACCATCCACATGAAACATTATTACAGTGACAGTATTAAAAAAATGGATTCTAAACAATCCAAGCCTATGTTTTTGGTTTATTGATTTCATTTTTTTATTGCTTCTTTGGAGGTGGGTTCTGTGCTCCTACTGATGTTCAGGCATTCACCTCTGAGTTGAAAAATAAGTTGTGAGCCAAATGTCGAGGAAAGGTTTAAACTAACTTTACTTAGGAAGTGAAAGAGAGATGTGAGGAGTATGATGATGAAGGTACAGAGAAGAGGAATTTATGCCATATATTGATGATGGGAAATCCAAATCATGTATTGATGAAATCTTAAAGGATTCTGCAGAGAAAGTACAGTTTACAAAAAATGATAAAATCCAAGAAGCAAGGAAATGTTGAAAATGAAAAAGATACATCTAATCAAATGCATTATGAGACTTTTTCCAAGAAACATGATATTAAGAGGGAAGTACATAGGCAAGAAAACTGGAAAAAGACACATGGGGTAGGTGAGAATAAGAAAAAGCCGACTACATCCCTGATATCGTTTGATAAGAAAGACATGAAGATGCTCAAGTTGGGATTAAAAAGCACAGTTCATTATCAACATCTAAATCCGACAATATGAGGTCCATACTAAATATAAATAATCCTACAAGTCATTTTGAGCACCATTTGAGGTCTGATGTTGCTAGTGCAGTCCCTACAAGCCATTTTGAGAACCATTTGATGTCTAATGTTTCTAGTGAAGTATCTTTAATAACTGAGGTAGAGTGGAAGACAACAAAGAGAGACTTTAAAAGGTCATCAAAGAGTGAAATAAATATTAAGACCACTTCTTATTCTAGTATGTAGTTCAATTCATTTGACAAAAAGGACATTTCCTCAATAAAATGATTTGAGCAATTTACTGTGCTTCTTAGGATATGAAGTGAAGATTAATACTATTATAAAACACAAAAATAATAAACAAAAAATTATGCATTTTCTCTTGATGTATACGACCAGTAGTATCCAAGGGAGGTATTGTTTCCCTTTTCCTTACTGTTGCTGCACTTGGTGGTAGCAAGGGTGCTGGGTGAAATGTCATAGATTGTCGACCAGCTAATGTAGAGCAAATGGTTGAAGTGTGCTCATTGAAATTTCTTCCTAATTGTGAATACATGAAAGAAATGTCGTGAGGATGGAGAAATTGAAGGCATGAAGAAAATTTCTTTGAACTAAAAAGAAAATAGTAAATATCAAAATTAAATTGAATCCCTAAGGCAAATCCAATCAATAATGAAGAAGCAAGCTGTAGAAAATCCAAATCCACAAAATAAGCAACCAAATATGCACATAACCCTCTTCAATTTTGATAGTTTCACAGTCCTCACACCTCTGTTTTTAGCAAGCAGGTATTGTTTCCCTTTTCCTTACTATTGCTGCACTTGGTGGTACCAAGGGTTCCAGTTGAACTGCCATAGATGGTCGTCCATCTGATGTAGAGAAGATGGTTGAAGTGTGCTAATTGAAATTTATTCCTAACTGTGAATATGTGAAAGAAATGTTGAGAGGATGGATAAATTGAAGACATGCACAAAATTTCTTTGAACTAAAAAAAAAAGTAAATATCAAAAGTAAATTGTATCCGTAAGGAAAATCCAATCAATAATTACGAAGCAAGCTGTAGAAAATCTAAATCCTTAAAAGAAGAAATCACAGACGCACAAAACCATCTTCAAGTTTGATAGTTTAACAGTCCGCCTGCCTTTGTTTTTCACGAGCATTTCTGCCCTAGTATGGATAAATAAACCCCCGATATATTGCATATTGTTTATTAAAATGAAAAAAACCCTTGGACCCCAAGTATATGCCCAATATAATTTTTTATTTTTTGACCATTTTTAAACCCCCAATATGAACGAACGTGATATCATATTGTTTTGTCGGCGATGGTCCCGTGGGGTGGTCCTATGGGAAATGGGGGTAAACTGTTCTATAAATGACCTTGAATATTATGATGATTGGCTCCAAAAATGGATCTAAACTTACAAAAATGACAATGAACCTATACTCTATTGTGCGATAATGTTTTGTTTTTAAACACTTTAACATAGATTAAATCGCCATTCAAAGTATTTAAATACTACAACATATGATTGAAATTGACTAGAATAGAAAAGACAGACACAATGAAACACAAACATTTACATATAAACTTATACAACAAACAAGCATTCATTGAAATACCATGCATGTTGTCTTCTTATATTATGCATATTACAAAACATTCCAAGCTTACTATGAATCTCTGAGACACTATGGCCTTCTATAGTTCTCTATAATATACCTATGTCTCTCTGGTTTATCAACATCTCCTCCACACTCATAATAATACTATGTAATAGTTGATGGCTAGAGAAAAAAATAAACCATTTTTCTGTTGGGCATGTGTTATTTTTTTTGTATGGGGGATCTACGATTAGAACAATATAGCACTTTGTCATATGCGTTGGGTGTTACATGTGGTACTAGCTCAAGGGGTGCTACAGGATGGGGGAAGTTCATGTAGAAACCTCCCCCCCTGCTCTATGAAGTTGATAACGGAAAAATATATCACTACTTGTCGTTACAAGATGAAGGCGAGGAAAACATTTTGGGCTATTTTTGGGTTTTTTTCCTGAAAATATATAATTTACTTTTGATTATAGTAATAGGGAATTAATCTAATTTGGGTTAATGGATTGGGTTTTTGGATGTTGTAGAATAGTTATATATTATATTGTGAATTGTCAAGAAACACAATGAAAAAGATAGAGGTGTAGCTCTAAGTATTGTTGGTTTTTCTTGTTCAGGGTTCCATGATATATCTATGTGTATTGTGTGTGTGCCATTGTGTAATATCTATTTTTCTTAATAATTTTATGCATTATTTCACTTCATAGGTTTAAAACTTGTGTGTGGTATCAGATCTTTATTATTGGCTTTTAGGGGATGCCTTTGTTGTTGAGGGTACAACATGTTTGATATATCTTGGGTCTTTGATAAACCTAGGTCCATAGGAGCTTTGCAACAGTGATTCATGTGTTGAAAAATATTGGAAAGTAGTTTGAGAATCGAGACGGGTAGAACTTTGATCTACGGAATCTCTTCTTGTAGATCAAGAAAAGTGGAATTTTTTGTATCTATGTACATAACCTACTAGATCAACAAAAGAAGTCCGGGAGTACAATTCAACTTTGCCTATAAGATTCAATATTGTTGAATGTATCTGGAAAATATAGTTTTTTGAAACTATGGAATAATCTAGGGAGTTTGTATCAATCAAAGTCCCTAGTAAACAAGTGGTTTCTTCTACAGAATATGTATCAGCTCAAGATGGATGACAATGACAAAGTGACAAACCATCTAAATTTATACAATATCCCGGTAAGTCAATAACCTATGTTGGGATTAACATGGAGGAATAAGATAAATTCATTACATTATTATGTTATTTTCTAGATTCTTGGGATAATTTGATTGTAGAAAAAGGTAGTGCTAGTGAAGATACTTTAAAATAACTTTGAAAAAATAGTGGTTTCTCTACTATCAAAGGAAATGAGGAGGAAAACCATGGATACATTGAAATTTCTACTTAATCAGTTATGTTATTCAATCTTTAAGTCAAATTTACTTCATATCAAAATAAATGCATGCATAAGGATCATTGAAAGAAAGAAATTCACAATATACACAAATATTTATATTGGGAAACCCTCTTGGTGGAGAAAACCCTACAGAACCTCTCCAATATAGATTCGTCAACAAAGTATAATGTAAATACAATGAAGAGCTAAATATCTCTCATAGAAAAATACCAAAGAAGCAATGATAAGATAATATAACCATTAGATAAGTCTTCCTCTGACTACTCTCTCTCTCTCTCTCTCTCTCTCTCTCTCTCTCTCTCTCTCTCTCTCTCTCTTACACTCTTGTCACTGGCTTGAGTGAACTTTTGTTGTGTGCTAAAATGAGGAGAGTGTCCCATTTATCTATACTCTTTTTTGGCTGACTTTTTCACTATAGGGTTGACTTCACTGGGGCAGTTTTACTGAGTGTTGGGGAAGTTTTACTGAGTAAATGGTTCTCTCTGTTTGGTTCTCCACAATAGTAAATGGACAAATTTGGCATGCTTGACACCTAGCCTATGTATAAGGTCATTTCTGAGCTATGATCATCAACAAAATTTCTATGAAGTAAAGAATACTTGATTTTATGAGACTACTTGATGATGTCTTGGTTCACTAGTGAGCTTGAAGAATTATTAAGTCGTATAGTAGGGTTTATCTATCTATGATATTTGCTAATTGAATAGCATCACCGAGAAATGGTTGAATCCCAATTCAAGTCATGGGAAACCTTGCTGGAATAGTTACCTTATATCAAGAAACTACATTAAAAATAGTTGTGCCCTGTATCCTTTCAATTATAAACCCTTGGCAGGAACCATTTGAATGACTAATTTACTTTTTCTTTGATTGTTAGAATCTGAGATTAAAAAATGGTTGCAATCCTTTTTATTTCTTTTTTACTATTAGATGGAATAATTTAGGATTAAATGTTTACATTTTTTTGTTCTTTTAGTGTTGTCATTTAGAGTTAAAGATACTCTATGGTTTTTGCGTAGGAGGATTTGGGTTTGGCATGCTTATTTAAGGTTTCCATATATATTTAGAAATATGTAGGCTAGAGAACATGGGGATGGATGGTACTTTAATAAGGAGGAAATATGATAAATTTTCACTTTGGAGACTAGATGATATGGATTCCAAGAACAATTTTTTGAAATCTTACTGCACCTTTATCAAGGACATTTGGCCTACATTGAAATCAATATATATTGTCAATATTTAAGAGGTATATCAAGAGACAATGAAATTATGCTTAGGTTTCAACATTATTTCTCTCAAACCTACATTATATTTTACTACTTTTCATATGTTTATTTTATGCACCTAGAAAAGTAAATCCTACAACACTTTTATCAAGGACATTGGCATGCAACTCAAGATGCAAGTGAATTTACCTTATTTTTTTATTTGGTGTGCATTGAAAAAAATATATTATCCTTTTTTATAAGTCTATCAAGAAACAATATAATTATGATTAGATTTCAACATTATATATCTTGGACCTGCATTCTCTTTGAACATTTTTTGTATGTTGATTTTATGCACCCAGAAATGATGTGAGACAGGGTAGTTATTTTTTTTGTCATATAAATTTTCATTACCCGGGGTTTTATTCTCTGATTTGATATGTAACTATGAACAATATGACAAAATTATTGTTTGAATTGCTAGTGGGTTCGTGTTGGAATCTATTTTGTTTATCGACTACAATATGAGTAACCATCTCTAGTACTTGTAGTGTATCAAAGCTCAATTGGTTATATTTATTATTTTCAATAAAATTATCACTCATGTTCTATGTGAAGCGGAGTTAATTATATTAATTTTTTTCATAAAACTATCACTTATAATATTCATTTAATATATCAGTTAGAATTATAGGAATGTTATTTGAGTTCATTTACTTTGAAATCAATCAAATCTATATGAGGAATTAGTCTCCTTGATCATACTATATTTCTTGGATAATATCCAATCCAACCACTAACTTGTTATTCATGGAAAGCATTATTTTTGTTATGAGTGTCATACTAACAACTCATTGTCCGAGTCCAATTTGCTTATACAAGACTGGGCATCAATCTAACCAACTACATGCCGAAAATGAAATTGTTATTTTCATTGCTAAAGTTGAGAGTGAATTTGATTGAAGGTTTCAACTTGTTTCCCTTTAAATTTTCAATCTTTGTATTTTTATTTTTATTTTGTTTACTTTTATTCATGGTGCATCCCTATTTGTGCTTTGTAGCATAAAAAATTGTGTGAATTGAATACAGTATATCAGTCTATAAGAATCTATCTTATGGTTTTCAACTACTAGAATAATTGGCATAACTATTGAATCAAAAAAATGTCTACCCATGTTAAGGTTTTAATTACACGGAGACACAAAAATGTAAATTTTAATGCTCTTTGTTGCTAATTTTAAGATACCAGTGAGAAAGAGATGATAATTCAAGAAGTTGCAAATAATAATGAATTCTCTTGCAAGTTTTCCATATCCCAAAAATCATTCTTTACAGTATTTTTCCTATGGAAAACCATGCAAAAACCATATCTTAGAATTCATTTAGTCTGTATTTAATAGCCAGAATGGCTTAGCACCAACCATCTAATCAGCTAGTCATAAAAGATGAGTGACACTTATAAATATCTCAATACCTCTATATCCACCTCATTTCATGATCTTGAAATAATAATAAAAATTCACACCTAGTGTAATTGATGGATTTGGTTGAATTTCATTGAATAACTCTGATATTTGGTACATTAAGAATTTTTTGTCACTTTGATATTTGCACGGACAATAAATAGGCCATTGTACTATCAAAGAAATATGGTAGATTAAATTCCATTCTAATTAGTTAAACATGCTTTAACTGAGCTTTAGGAGACGATTTTACTGATGTCAATCTAAGGTGCACTTTCCTTAACATTTTTTTTCAATCCAAGTTAAATAACTTGCATACATGTACAAATGGTTTTTTGTGGGAAAAAATTGAGAACCTAAAATTTTGTTATGTTTGTTAGGATATCTACTAGAATCATGATTTATCTAGATATTTTTTCAATATTTGAACACGTGGAATTATTATTTTTATGGGAAGACATGCCTTCCTCTACATGCTTTCTATTCTATATCTATAAGAGATTCCAATTATTTCAACATCTCTGGAAAATGCACCTTTTTATTAAGGACAAGCAATGCCAACAATTTCATATAGGATGCACATTTCTATCATGACAATGGGAAACTTACTTAAAAAGAAGTGCAAACTGTATAAAAAAATCAATAGATCAAGACAAAGACAACCATACATGGCCATCTATAAAAATAATCCAACACTCAATATATATTTTAGATAGAAGGAAAATATGTATAGGGTTATTATATGATACTTCTTATTTTGGTATCTTACAACATTATAGAAATATACCTTCAACTAAGAAGCGTGAAATGGCCTATTTCACATACTAAAACATCTTAAATATTTCCAAAGGAATTGGTATGTAATGTACATTGCAATATGACCAAGGTTTGGAACACAATATGCAAATAAATTAAATTTCTAACAAGATAGGTTCATATATATGATTGAATCAATAACAGTGCATTTCTATCTAGAAAAATATTAGGAAACACGAAAAGGTAAATCAAATAAAATCCTAACCAGTGATGAGCACAAATTGTTGTCTGACTAAAGGATTTGGTTTTATAATTTTGCAGTGATTAAAGAATATTTAACATAAATTATTTAGAGAGTTTATAATCGTTGCTACCTAACATGATATTCAATAAATCAAAAGGTTTCTATCACTTTAAATTTATGATAATATTCATAGATGAATGGGAAATCACTACTAATTAGTAAATGAATTTCTTGACAATTGAAAAGTACAAGTTCCCAATCAAGAATATGCATGGCATAAATTGTTGAAGAATGTAACTTTGGAAGATATTATTATTTTATTTTGTACATCCTTGGGAACATATTCATATTGTATTTTATCATTTAAAAAACCTTTAAGGAATGAGTGTAACCCCTTCGATAAAGTCAGCTTAGAAGAATGCAAAAGAAATAGTAAAATATGAATATTTAATGTTTCCATTGAGAATTCGACCTCATAAGGAGAAAGTATTTCATGGTACAAGTATAAATAGAGGGGAACACTTCTAATTTAGATCCCATCACTTACTCAAGCAATTTTTCTACAGAGAGAGAGAGAGAGAGAGAGAGAGAGAGAGAGAGAGAGAGAGAGAGAGAGAGAAGAACAAGTTGGCTTGAGAGAAGATTAGCTTCATTGAGGCATCTTATTCTTTAGGATTCTTATATTATCTATTCTTTGGATATTTTTGTGGAATAACTTGAGCTCTTCATTGTACTAGATTCACATTTTACTTATTGACGAGTATATAATGAATAAGTTGCTCACTTTTCTTCCCTTTAAGGGTTTCCTAGAGGACAAATTTTGTGTCTCTTTTATGTCATTCTTATCTTTATTTCAATGATAATATTTATTATTATTGTGATATAATATAATTTTTTAAATATCTAATATAACTACTATTCAAGTACAAATTCTAACATGGTATCAGAGGTATCCTAAAACAATTCATTCTGCAATGATTTGACAAAAGTTAGAAACTATGGATTCATGTTCTCATCTCTTCCATCCGAAGATCATCTTGAAAATGAGGTCAAAACAACTCTCCCAAAGAGGGTGTGCTTTCTTGTGGAGGAATATTCCATATCTAAGAATTTTCAATTTTTACCTCATCTCTATTGTTAAGGAAATCTAGGGCATCATATTTCTGGTAGTTCTGTCCATAGATTTAGAATAATAATACCTTTTCTCAAATTCTCTTAGGGAGGTGCACCTTTTCCTTGGATAATAATTCCAATATTTACAAGTTGGAAAATTAGGGTTTCTCTATCAAACCCTAGGTCAACAAAATTCAGAAGGACATTGAAGCTAGCACTTTACTTGAGCAACTCAATTGGTAAGTCCTGTAAAATTCTTACCTCTAGGCCACATAAGAACTTGTCCATCAATAAATGCAACTATGAATCCTCATGCATCACAGATTGATATGGAAAATATATTTTTGTTTAGTTCATGTACATAGAGAACATCTTTCATCTTGATATAATTTCCATAGTCTAGCTTGAATGATGCTTCTCCTACCCCTTTTATGGGATATTGATAGTCATCTCCAAATTTCACCTTGTAAGGTGAGTCTTATTCTTTCATATGGGTGATGTGATGCTTTAACATGGTCATGTGATTGGAAGCACCACTATATAGAAGTCAAACATCAATACCATGAGTAATTGTACTTGTGAGTGCTCACATCAAGACATATTCTCCATCACTGGAGGAGTCTTATTTATCTTTCAATTTTACTAGTTCATCATCTTATATAACGTGAGAATGGTATCTCTTCATCTCTCCTTTCTTCTTGGGACAATCTCTGGCAAAGTGTCCTTTCTCATCACAAGTGAAACATTTGAGCTGTGAGATGCCCTTCTTTGGAAATATTATATTCTTGTGAGAATATTATTTCTTCTTGTTCTTTCCCTTATTAGAATGAGTTGCTAGGTATTGATTGTCATCATCGCCAATATTTTCTTCTCTTGTTACCAATCGAGCTTGTTCTTGTGTGAATTCCTCCCATAGCCTACTGAATTTGGTGAGCCTTCTCCAAGAACAAATTCCTTGAATGAAATATTCCCATGAACTTTAGAGACCATTCAAGCTATTCATCACCACTTTTGATTCTTAAACATTGTCTCCAATAGATTCTAGTTGATTCTTGATCTAACCACTTATACTATGAAACGAGAACTCGACACAGTTCTCGTTTTTCTCTCTCCTAATTTTAGTAGCTATTTTTACCCCCGTTTCAAAAATGGTTGATGCCAGTATCACACATTTTCATTTTCAGACATTTTTTGGGGCCTTTGAATTATCTTTGTTGTAAAATATTTTTAATTTCTATTTTCAAGTGTGTTTTTTGAAATTTAACAAAATAACATACATTTTAAGCAATTTATAATGAAAAACATATACATTTTATGATTTTTTCTATAAAATAAGACATTTTTATATACAAAATAAGGAATTTTTATTGACAAAATTGTAAATAATTCCAGAAAATAAAGACATTTAAAACCATTTTCAATGAAT
>LPNX010971390.1:41261-59995 GCA_001517045.1 Pseudotsuga menziesii | reverse complement strand
ATGAAACCCAATCAACTCTAAATGGAGTATATGTAACATATACACCAAGTTTAGAAATTACAATTAATAAATTTTGAAATATATATATTTTAATAAATTAAATTAAGATATATATATATAGTATAAGTTAAAAAACAAATATGATTTTTGTTTAATTTTAATGATTTTTTAGCTAAAATTTGTTAAAATTGTTGGAATTATAGTTTAGGTTGTTCGAATTGTATAATTGAGATGTTTAAAAGTAATTAAGAACCTTGAATTTATTTTTGTAATCAAAATTCCAATTTAGATAATCAAAATCATAATGTCAATAAAAATTGTATTGTCAGATTTTGATAAAATTAGTTGAAAAAATACAAATCATAAAACTTTTAGTTTACCCCCCACACACGTGTGTGGGGACAATTTTTTTAATGTGGAATTTATTTTTTTAAATATTATGTTAAATTCATTTTTTAAACAAACAAATTATGCAAGGATTGTCTTAACATTACACTCATTCACCATCTATTGTATGAGTCATGCAATTAATATTTTTTTTTTGCAAGCTAGTACCCATGTATTTTTGAATTGGTGAATTGAGGTAAGGAGTGCCTTAACAATACACTCGATAAACAGTTTAAATTATTTTTAAGAAATTTCAATATCTATCATTTCAAAACTCATATAAACTGTTGTATCTTTGTAAAACATTTAGTGATAAAATTTCTATTGTTTTGTATTACACTGAAAAAAAAATCCATATAGTATTGTTTTGCCAAAGTTTTGAATTAAAAAAAAGATATGGAATGGAACCCCTTGGATCATTTGACAAATTTCATTGATAAGGAAATGGCATGCATGCTTGTTGGATGGATCCTTTAAAGAAAATGTGAGAAGATTGAATCAAATCTTGAGGAATCTTTATGATTGAACATAATGTATGTTGGTGCTAATGAGAGTGTCATATTATTAATTAAGGATAGCATGAATGAAGACTCACCTATAAATCATCTTGCACACATTACTTGTTTTATTAATTTCATGTGTGTCTAATTGACTTTGTCCCCATGACTCACTTGTATGAATCAATCCACAAATAATAATGCAATATTTTCCAATTACAAAGGTTTATGCCATTGATGTGTAGGGGTTAAGCCATAAATTTTTTATCCCTTTTGGGATACATGTGTTGTTGTAACATTGATCCTTAGGGTTCCTTAAATTTTTTCATCAATTTTCCTCTCCAAATGTTGATTAGCATCAACTTCAATTCAATGATTTCCTACCCATGCATTGGAATCATGTTGGTTGTAGGTTTGATTCACATGTCTAAAATATGTTTTCTACTCTTTGATTATAATTGTTGTGAAACAGAAACAAGGGCCATGCACATAGAGGTTTGTGTATTTTTCTATTTTAACGTTTAATTGCAAAGTTTAAAGGTTTGTAGAAGTTGGATGTTCTCCACTTGGGAATACCAATTGCTATTGAATTAGCTTTCAAATGTTCAACTATTCTTTCAGTGTTGGTATTTGAGACACATATTGAATATCATCCACACAGTCCTAGATTCTCCAATTTGAAACTCCCTCTAAAAAAATTCAATAGCTCCATTGTCGCCATTTTTTAAGTCCAGAAGTGTCTTTTAACAAGTGTGTTTGTGCAAAAGTGTTTATGTCAATTCAACTTCAGTGTTTAGAGTAATTGTAGTACATGGAATATGTGGAGAGATTCCTCAACTTGTAGCCTCTATTATATAGCTTTTTAAGATAATAACACTATAAGGAAAACACCATTCTGCAGACGTTTTAAGTGTTCCTTCGATAAAACCTCCACCATTGGTAATGGATGATTTGGTAGATGTTTTAATGAATTTCAACTATAAATTAAAAAATTGGAGGTCCATAGGTTATAAAATATGTTTTTATAATTGTGCATTATTCTTAACATGATGCACCACCGTGTTTCACATAAACACACAAGGATGCATTACACATACACAAGCATGAGTGCACACAATTTAAATGTGTATACCTACGTGTTTCATTTTAATAAAACCAAGTGCATGATTATTATTCATAAGGCTGTCTCAATATAACTTCAAACATGTGGTTGATAATCTACGATATGAGAAAACCTATCTACCTACGCATTGAAAACTTAAAATTTGGTTGATGATAGTCTCATATGTCTTCTTTCTGAGAGCTTCAATTTTGTACTCTATTTAGAGGTCACATAGAAAAGTTATGATACTCCTTGAAGATTACAAAATGAGAGTTGAACATACTAGTCTGATCAATTTTCCCATTAATAATTGAATTGGTTACAAAAATATTTCATTAAATCTGTCACAAAGAGATATAAAGGGATAACTTCATCCTTCTCTCCTACAAATAAACACTCTAGGGATTGAGAACAATATAGATGAGAATTTACCCTTACAAATGACTAACTACAATTATAGAATGCAATGTACATGAAGACCAAGAATGAGACAGGGGAAGAGGGAGAAGAGTTGCAGGACACTTGCATATCTATGAATATGATGGCAGAAAAGTGGCCAACAAAAAACCATTCCAAGGATAGAAGATTGAACCCTTCCTCAAATGAGAAGTTTTGTACACCAAATCAAGAATTCATAACATGATAACGCAATGCAAGAGAATAGTCCCTGAAAATCCACATGGTTGATGGGGATTTATGAGGTCTTATATTTCACTAAGGGATTTGGTTCTCAAAATTATAATTATTGTAATTTCCTTGTGTTTTATGAATTCTAGAATATAAGCTAAAATAAGAGGATGTGATCCCTTAGAGATAATATTGGTCAGTTGAGATTGTAAACAAATATCTTTTGTTGGGGAAACTTTGGTGGATATAAAGATATTAGAGATCTTAGGATAATTAGAATGATTTAAGGTTTTTTAGCAAGTAATGTGGATCTAAAAAAATTATGTTTGTTTCTGAAATTGTATATATATGGTAATTTTATGAATAGAGGGGGACACAGGTCCTGAGATAGAGGACTCCCATCCATGTATGATCAAGATATTGATATAAAAGTTATGTTGTTAATGAATATATAGAGTGTATTAAATTTGGAAATAGTTGTGTGCTTCTGTGAGTTAATATGGGCATGATTAATTGGATAAATGATGAGCATCCATACATAAATTTGATAATTATTTATATCAAATCTAGTGCATAATTCTACTCCAAATCTTGTTTCCTAGAATTGTCTAGGGATATCGATATATGTTGTGATGAATCACTTGAGTTTTTTTTATTAGGAGAGATTGTGATCTGGGACTTTCCAGATATTGTGTACTTAAACAACTATGAATATTGAAGACACAAATTTATCTTATTTCTTTGACAACTTGAAATTTGTTTTATTGTTGTGAGAACTATTTTGTGTCAATTTCTCTCACTATGTTTCAGATTCAAATATTGTATTTCAACTTTCACCAGGAATCATCATACCCAATGGCATTAGAAATTGGTCTTTTTCTCTGCTTATACTGTGTATATTATTGTCCATTGTATCGATGCTTTGTTCACATAAAAATTGTAGTGCCCCATATTTTGACTCCGACATATTTATCACTCAGACTTATTACAGTGTATTTACTTATTTTCTGTGGACTCAACTATACTTCATAAACTATATTTTGGCATGTTATGTGATTATTTACTGATGTTATGTTGTTATCAGGATTATGCTCTAATTATGATATTATGATGTTATCATGCTTATATTATGCTTTGATCATGATGTTACGATGATTAACATGCCTATGTAGATGCTTTGATTATGATGTATGATGATTATCATTTATATGAAATTATTGTGCCTATGTGATTATCATGCAGTAGTCGTCATCAGATTCCTTTATTTCAAAACAAAAATATATAGTTGATAGTCATCCTTGGTATGGTGTGAGATGTATGATGTGGTACATTGGCACCCGTCCATGATGCGATTTATTTTGTGATTTTATGTGATGAAAGGAAATAATATTGATAATATGGACCAGCTATCGACTTAATATTATTATGAATGCATGTTTGCATAGTGCTAACCTGCAAGGTACAGGGGCTATGTGATAGCCAAGTATGTGATGCAAAGTATGACTTAATACATATCTTGAAGAAGAGCCTTAATTTCCAAGTGATGATACAATGACACATACCAATAAACTTGATAGCAACACAGTATGGTTTGATGAGTATGTACCCAGTATGTTGAGAGGGATGGATTCATTTCCCACCCTATGTCACCTTGATACCCGAGGTCATGGGAGGGCAGTGTTGAGACACTCTCCCCAAGTTTTTGTGATGATGATGGTCGGATGCCTGCTAGGAGAGGCTAGGAAGATTGAACCCTTTCTCAAATGAGAAGTTGTGTACACCAAATCAAGCATTCATAACATGATAATGCGATGCAAGAGCATAGGCCCTGAAAATCCACATGGTTAATGGGGATTTAGGAGGCATTATATTTTACTGAGGGATTTGATTCTCAAAATTATAATTATTGTAATTCCCTTGTTTTTTTATGAATTCTAGAATATAAGCTCAAATAAGAGGATGTGATCCCCTAGAGATAATATTGGTCAGTTGAGACTGTAAACAAATCTCTTTTGTTGGGGAAAATTTGATGGATATAAATATCTTAGAGATCTTAGGATAATTAGAATGATTTTAAGGTTTTTCAGCAAGTAATGTGGATCTAAAAAAATTATGTTTTTTTCTTAAATTGTATATATATGGTAAGTCTACGAATAGATGTGAACACAGGTCCTGAGGCAGAGGACTCCAATCCATGTATGATTAAGCTATTGATATAAAAGTTATGATGTTAATGAATATTTAGAGTGTATTAAATTTGGAAATAGTTATGTGCTTCTGTGAGTTAATATGTTCCTGATTAATTGGATAAATGTTGAGTATCCATACATAAATTTGATAAGTATTTATATCAAATCTAGTACATAATTCTACTGCAAATCTTGTTTGCTATAATTGTATAGGGATATGGATATATGTTGTGATGAATCACTTGAGTTTTTTTAATTAGGAGAGATTGTGATCTAGGACTTTCCAGATCTTGTGTACTTAAACAACTATGAATATTGAAGACACAAATTTATCTTATTTCTTTGACAACTTGAATTTTTATTTATTGTTGTGAGAACTATTTTGTGTCAATTTCTCTCACTAAGTTTTGGATTCAAATATTGTATTTCAACTTTCACCAGGAATCATCATACCCAATGGCATTATAAATTGGTGTCTTTCTCTGCTTATACTATGTATATTATTTCCCAATGTATTGATGCATTGGTCACATAAAAATTAGAACTTCTAATTGCATATTTGAAAGAATGTATTTGTAGATTTAAAGTACTTGCTTGCATTACTAAAAAAGGATTTTATTGTAGATATTAATATTTGAATTTTATATATGATAGAGATAACCCCTTGGGTCATAAAATCACCAACATTTAAGTAAGAGTGACCTCCACATCATCCCTGGACTAGATTTTTGGGACTCTCAAATATTATCTTCTTTGACACTATTTTGAGGGGTAAATCTGGAAGATAATAAGGATTAGATTCTAAGACCCTATGTTGCTTCAAAGACTTATCTGTGTCTAAGAAATTTTGAGAGAAAGTATTAAATTTTAAAAACATAAAATTAATCATATGAAGTCTTGTCCCAAACATAGGACGATAGGACCAAAATAATCGAGCAAGTGCCACCTTAACCTTCTAGTAACCAACACGTATTTTGGGTTTGTTGTGTTCAATGAATTTTCAAGAACATCAATACATAATAGAGACAATGTTTTCTCCATAGTTGAAGCATACCCACTTCCTTCATTAAAATCATTATAATTCACAAACATTGCTACCAAAGGAGCTTAGTTTACTCAAGCATCATCAATGACACATATGACTATACTAGTTCATGCCGATTCCTATGCTTTTGGGTTCACTATGTGAAAAGAATCTTATTTGGACACATTGATACATTTCAAAGAAAGTCTTTTGTATTTTAAAAAGACAAATTATTTTTTGTAATTAGCTTTCCCTCACACGAAACCAAAAGAATAGAGTAAGCATTGTCATTTTCTTGATCACTTAGTATCCAACACATCTTAAAGGTCTCGCATGCGCAACAAAATTTTGGGAACATGGAAAAATTATAGCAATACTCTGTTTCTCCTCAACTAAGTGTGTACACTTAATTCCTCTTGCAACTCAACCTAGCACCAACACAATGACTAACATAGCTCACAATTGTTGCCACGCCATTAACAATGTTTATTATCAAACAATATCACATCTATATGTCTATTCTTAATATATGTGACACAGCTCATAGTTCTTTCAAAATATATGTGAATTGAATCGGCGCTCTAACATAAGAGAACCACTACCAATGCTCTAACATAAGAGTACCACTATTGATGCTCTAACATTGAGATGATTTTTTTGTGGTTATACAGTGTTCGTGCACCATATATATACCTACCAACTGTTGTGGTGTGTTAGGATATATAGAGCACCAACATGTTAGAAATTTAATTTTTGTATCTCGTCGATGGATTGATAGAGGTGAACTAATATATATAAAAAGCATCGATCTTCTTGAAATTTTTATTTTTGTTCACTACACAATTCTCTTGATATATACCAAGGCACCGAAAATGGTGTCAATATAGTGAAAAATAACTGCTTAGTTATTTAAATTTTTTATGGTTTTGGTGGTAGTGCATTTAGTTCATCAACACACATCGTAGACCTAAAGTTTATGTGGGTTGTATGATGATCTTGATAAATAAAGGTGCACCATTTTTTGTGAGTCTTTATATTTATAGAGAAATGCATTTCTTTTAATGTTTATTGTTTCATGGTAGTGAGTTGAGTTTACTTGAACACATTGTGGACATGTTTTTTTGTTTACTAAGCAGTGCTTTGTAACCATATTAATGCATTGCGTTGATGGTGCATTTATATATTTAGATAAAATGGTGTACTTTTTAATTGTAATATAATATTTAGAATTTATTTATGCAATATAGTAGTTTATGCTTTTATAGTGTATATTTTCATGGATACATATGCTCAAATTATGATTTTTTATCATCAAAGAGCTCAAAATTCAAAAGATATCATTCAGGAATGCATTTTGATGGATTTGTATGTTTTATTGTTACTATTTAAGCGTGATTATGGTTGTTCTTGTTCCTAGCTTTTATAAATATCTTTGGGAAATGTAAATAAACAATGTATTGGTATCATTTCTTCCCTGGCATGATATATGCATGTGGAATATCCCTTGTTTCAAAAGATGAAATGATGGATTGTTTAAATCATCAATAAAATTTTTGTTGAATTATACGTAATTATTTTGTTGTTAGTCTACATTTTGTAGTGCTCTGCTTGTTAGGCAGAGCACTAAGTCCTAAATTTAAACAGTAAAATGACATTTACTCTGATTTCAGATTTTCATTTATTTATACAATAGCGAGAGGGTCACCGAAAAATACCTGAGCCTTAGCGAGCTGAAGATAGTCCTTCAATCCTCGTCTAAACCTATCTGAGACTTGATTCCAATTCAGATGATCCACCCTACCGACCAGCGAACCTGCTGGCCCTAGGAAACCGATGGGTTTCCTAGCCCCCGAGCCCACATGCCGATAAACCCAATAGAAACTTCCTTGTTTTTATGAGTGTAATTCACCCCCTGGAGTTAACCCCCTCCTCTAGTTTTCTTCCCTCTCTACTCCACCACTTTCTTTCCCCTGTTCTTCCATAAAACTTTTCTCCCGACTGCTCACCCAAAATCCAGAAAATCAACCCCCTTTGAACCATTTTCTCCCCCTCCTTATACCCCCTTTCCTTCCTTTCTTCCACTTCCTTCTTCCTATTTAAATTAATTTATTATTTAGTTCTTTTCTTGGGCAGTCAGCTAGTTCAGATTTTAAGACATTTCTTGTACGCATTTCATTTATTTTCTTGAATTGTACAATTTTCACCGCGGGTGAGATGGTGGGGATTTTCTAGATGCTTATCCTATTGACTTGTATGTGTAGATTTAAAATTTAACCAACTGTCATAAGATTACACAATTATTGTTTGTTTAAGGTTTTATGCAAATGGTAAAATGGTAATAATAATTTTGTAACTTAGTATATGTTATTAATAAAATATTAAGTACTTAATAATAAACACTAATAATATATATAATAATAATTATAGATAGTGACAACAAAATAAATAAATTATTATTATTATTAATCAATAAATAACTAATTGTGGTATTGTTATTAATTGATTGAAATGATAACATTGATATGTTTATGTTTATTTGTTAAGTTCCCGTGCACATTGATTTTTAATAAATAAGGTACATTTACACGTTTAAAATAATACACAATTACTTAGTTAACCCATCCAACTATTCGATGTTTTCAATTAATATTTCATACTAGCGTGCATGTGTGAGGTGTGCATGCATGGCTAGTACATGCACAGGATGCACATGTACTATAACCAAAACACCTAAATTCTAGCTGATACAAATAATATTTCACACAACAAGACAAATATACAGATATAATATGATTTATTTTGACATTCAGAGTTATTTAACAGTTATGATCTTATTAATCAGTCAATTTAAGATTGGTACCTACCATCACTAATCTGGTATCATAAATGTCCAACACTCAACAATAATAACTAATATGTCAACCATCCTAACCTATGTCCGCATCCTCCCTATCCTTCCTCTGCTAGTACAAAGTGGATTCCAGCTGTACTAACCTTCCCACTTAGAACCTGAGAGCAGTAGCATCGGCTAACTAGCAGACCTAGCCTCTCCTAGCAGGAATCCAACCATCGTCATCACAACAACTTGGGGAGCATGTCTCCGCACTGCCCTCCCACGACCTTGGGTATCAAAGTGACATAGGGTGGGAAATGCATCCATCCCTCTCAACATACTGGGTATATACTCATCAAACCATATTGCGTTGCTATCGAGTTTATTGGTACGTGTCATCGTACCATCACTTGGGAATTAAGGCTCTTCTTCAAGATATGTATTGAGTCATACTTTGCATCACACACTTGGCTATCACATAGCCCCTGTACCCTGCAGGTTAGAACTATGCAAACATGCATTCATAACAATATTAAATCAATAGCTGGTCCATAATATCAACATTATTTCCTTTCATCACATAAAATCACAAAATAAATTGTATCATGGATGGGTACCCATGTACCACATCATACCAAGGATTACTATCAACTATATGTTTTTGTTATGAAATAAATGAATCTGATGACGACTACTGCATGATAATCGCATAAGCACAATAATTTCATATAAATGATAATCATCATAGCATCATAATCAAAGCATCTACATAGGCATGTTAATCATTGTAACATCATGATCAAAGTATAATATAAGCATGATAACATCATAATATCATAATTAGAGCATAATCCTGATAACATCATAACATCAGTAAATAATCACATATAACTTGCCAAAATATAGTTTATGAAGTATAGTTGAGTCCACAGCTAATAAGTAAATACAGTGTAATAAGTCTGAGTGATAAATATGTCAGAGTCAAAATATGGGGCATTACATACACCCACCCTTCAGGAAAATTCGTCCTAAATTTATGGTCAAAATAGTGAGGGAAAATATCGATGCATAGTCTCTGTGTCCTCCCAGCTAGCAGATCCTGGGCTGTACTTGTCCCACTGGACCTTGACTTGGTCCACGTGTCGACTATGGAGCTATCAAAATCTATGATCCAGTATACGTAATGGTTCGGCCATGAAGGTTCCCTCATCCGAGACCTGCAAGTCCTTCCAATGAATCTTTTGAGACTCATCAGCTATGTAATGTCGCAACACTAAAACATGAAATACATTATGAGTCCTATACAAGTGGGGTGGCAGTGCAAGACGATAAGCTACCGATCCAATTCTTTCAAGAATATCGAATGACCCTATAAAGCGAGGTGAAAACTTGGTCCCCTTTCCGAACTGAATGGCAATTTTATTCGGTTGGATGTGTATAAATATGCAATCCCCTACCTCATAAATTCTATCAGTTCTATGTGCATCAGCATAACTCTTTTGTCTATCCTGTGCTTCTTTAAGCTGCTTCCTAATCTATACCACTTGCTCTTCCATCTCCTGAAGCAACTCAGGCCCGACTAAAACACGATCCTCCAACCTATCCCAACTGAGTGGAGTCGTGCAAGGTCTCCCATACAATGCCTAGTATGGAGGCATACCAATGGAGCTGTGATGGCTATTGTTATATGCAAACTCTACTAGAGGAATATATTTCTCCCACTATGTCTGCTGATCCATAACATACATCCTAAGCATGTCCTCCATCACCCGATTCACCCTCTATGTCCGCCCAACTATCTTGGGATGATAAGCTGAGCTTAAGTTCAACTGGATCCCTAATGCTGACTGCATGCTTGTCCAAAATCTAGAGGTAAACTTAGGGTCTCGGTCAGAAATTATCTTCTTTGGAACTCCATGAAGGTGTACAATTTCATTTATGAATACCCTTGCTACATCTGTCACATCATAAGTGTCTCTCACTAGAATGAAGTGGGCACTTTTGGTCAGTTTGTCGACCAGTACGAGTATAGCATTATGTCTCGAGGATTTGAGGAGAAATCCCACAGCGAAGTCCATGGAAATGACTTCCCATTTAGTCTCAGGGATATCATGAGGCTGTCAGAGACCGACTGGGTGTCGATGATTTGCCTTGACTTGCTGACATTCTAGGCATTTCGAAACAAAATCCACTACATCGCTCTTCATACCAACCCAGAAGAAGAGCTTATTCATGTCTACATACATCTTCTTCACTCTAGGGTGCCCACAATAATGTGCCCTATGGGCCTCTCTAAGGATTGATTCCCTGAGATCACCTTATTTAGGGATATACATCCTCCCTTGGTACCGCAACAATCCATATTCCTCAATATGGTACCCATAATAATTCGACTCACACTTCTTCCCACTCTGAATATCTAAGGTTACCTTGATATACCAACCATCTCCCAAGAGTTGTTTGA
The DNA here is from genome assembly GCA_001517045.1 of Pseudotsuga menziesii. Taxonomy (NCBI): domain Eukaryota; kingdom Viridiplantae; phylum Streptophyta; class Pinopsida; order Pinales; family Pinaceae; genus Pseudotsuga; species Pseudotsuga menziesii. The sequence continues at coordinate 48,872 of LPNX010971390.1, read as the reverse complement.
GCACTTTCTCCTTCAAATCCACTCTCAAGGGGACTAAGGAGAAAGTCCTCGGCCTTTGGCTTAGAGCGTCTACCACCACATTATCCTTTCCTTTGATATAGGAGATACCAAATTCATACTCACTCATGAACTCACTCCATCGTCGCTGCCTAGCATTTAGATCCCTTTGTGTAAAAATATACTACAAACTCTGATGATCTATTTTAAGTGTGAAACTTCTGCCAACCAGGTAGTGTCTCCATAATTTTAGTAGCAGCATTACTGCTACCAATTCTAGATCATGTGTGGCATATTGCTCCTCATGAGGCTTCAACTTATGAGATGCATAAGCTATTACCCCACCTTCCTGCATTAGAACTGCTCCTAACCCTTGCTTCGAGGCATCAGTACATACACTACTACATTTCGATCCAAAATCCAACAGTTACTTCCGACGGTGCGTGGATTTTTCTTGTTAAACTTACCAAAAATCAAAAGGATACATTTTTTTTTGCAAATGTGGCCACAAGCGCAGGTTAAGCGACGGCTATTTAATTTGTGAATGTTCAAAGCGATGGCTATTTGATTTGTGAATCTTCAAAGTTCGTGTTGATGTGTGAATGTTCAAAGTTCGGAAGCGTCGCTTAAGCGATGGAGGAACCATCGGTTAAGCGACGGTGCGCTATTTATCACAGGATGAAACAATGTTATGCCTCACCCCACCACAAAAAACAAAAAACAAAAATTACAACCCCGCGACCACAAACAAACCTCGCGACAGCACCAGTGAAAGAAAAAGAGGTGACCCCTGCGGCCACAAACAAACCTCGCGACAGCACCAGTGAAAGAAAGAGAGGAGAGGGGTCACAATGGATAGATGGCACACAGGGGACTATTATACAATGGATAGATGGAACATAAGAGATGGGTTGCAGTGGATAGATGTAAATAAACCTTTAACCCATTACAGCTGTAGAGGAGGGGCCGAAGAGGAGAGGTTCGAAGAGGATAGGGCCGTAAGGGATAGATCTCGCAAAGGAGAGGGCGGTAGAGGAGGGCCCGATGAGGAGAGGGCCACATGGGATAGAGCTTGTAGAGCAGAGGGCCACAGATGTCATGTAGTGGAGGATTTGTAGAGGCATACGAGGATTTGAAGAGGTCATGCAGATGGAGTTTTGCATAGGCAGAGGAGGGTTTACAGAGGTCACACAGAGGAGGGTTTATAGAGGTAGAGGAGGGTTTGCAGAGGTCATGATAAGGAAGATAGAATGCCCCAAATCAGTGAGTAATCTATGTTTGCTTAAATAATTTTGATTTGGAATTATAAAAAACAAGTTCTCTATGCAGAAGAAATCTTTATTTAGCATGTATTATACTGGTATGGAAAAGGTGAAAAGACTATGTTCATAATATAGTTTAAAATTTGAACTTCTCTTCCCCTGAATTTCCCTCTCACTCTCTATGTGAGATGAGGGTCACTGCTGCTGCATTGCATTGTAGTTGCGTCCTTTCCCACATTTAATCTTCCAGCTGTTGATTTTCTTATATTTTGATAGCCAAAGTATTCAAATAAGCACAAAATAGGAAGTAAGAGCATTGGGATAACTAGACACATTTCCATATCAAGCCCTCTTTTGTCAAAGGAAAGTTCAACCAAACCAGCAGCTGAATTGGTCAAATTGAATCCAATGAGTGAGTATGCCGCCAGGTCTGGATGATTAATTGATTCTAACCATGAAGGGCATAACAGTTGGTATGCAGAACACTGGTTAGAAGGGTTTTGGCAACATATTTTCTCATGTTAGTACTATATTGGGAGTTTCTTGAGACCTGCTTCATAGGGGTGTTATTCAGATTCCAATATTAAAGGTAGATTTCTAAATATGCCAGTGTAGATATGGAGTTTACAAGTGTTGGTGTCCCTGTTAAAATTTTCATTGGATCATCTAACCTCCCCAAATTTCTTTGAATTAGATCATCTAACTTCTTGCTCCTATTTATTGATGACATAAACATCAAAATCTTTGCCACATGAACATAGAAAGAATATTTTGATGTTTCTTCTTGCTATGCATTGGGGAAGAAAATCATTGCAAGAAAATATATGCATTAGCAAGCCTATGGCTAGGACTGGCGAAGACATAGCCAGAAGAATTTGTTGTTTCAAAGAAATAAGTGCATTGGCCACATAAACATGAAAATACAATGCAGTTCCTTATATGTGATAATGAATATCCTTTCCCCGATCAAGAGCTCCTAGGACATAACATGCCTTGAGAACAAAAGGAAACATAAATTTGTCTGGTTCCCCTGTTTGTATATCCTCTAATCATGGCATTCCATAAGTATACATTTTGTTCATGTGCATTATGAAATGCTTGGCATGCATCCTCCACATTGTTGCAAATGACATAAATGTTCACCAATCTGGTGGCTAGAAATGTGTCAAATCCTTTTATGAGATGTAGGTGTGAATTTCCTTGAGATATTTGATGTTAGTACATGGCTTCAATAGGGAAGCGTAAATGTTTGAGTCTAGTGATGAGATTTGATGTTAGCACTCTTATGGATCCTTTTAGGAGATCTTCCCCTTGCAGATCTATTACCTGTTTAGAGACTTCTTTATTCAAATCATCTCTCTGACTCTCCAAATCCTCAATGAGGTCATCCTTCTCACCTATTTCTTCCTCAAGTAATTTTATTCTGTTGTCCCTCTTATTAGTCTGCTCAGATAGAACATCTTCCTCCATGGCTTCCTCTGTATGTTTTACTGAGGTCTGCAAGTCTTGCTCTTTTGTATCTTGCTATGTTTCCCCTGTGGGCTGAGTGGTCTCCTAAGCTAATGGATATACTAATTTGGTAAGTTAGATCTTCAAGTGAACAACCCAATTGGACAAAAAGAGCCTCAGCAAAGAAATTCAAAGTATTTCAAGTTCTGGGTAAGAATACAAGTTTCATCAGGTCTACCAGATGCTAAAAAGGAGGAGCATTATCAGGCTAGTGGTCTCCAAGATTAGCACAAAAAAAAATATTGCTATATTTTTCTATACTACTAATTCTAAAAAACAATGATTGGTTTCTAAGAAATACAATATATCAGGTTTGCAATCATCTCAAAATTTAGACAATCATAGCTGCAAGCCCTTGAACCTAACATATGATTTGTGATATTCACAACTCACACAAGAGCATCTTGCAAGAATCCAATACTCCTGTTCTTGCTTTAGACTTGAAGTTCTATAATCTGATTAAACTTTAATAATTAAAGAGATTACAGTTTTTTGTGACTCACTTGCTTCTCAGAAGCTGGTAGAGATTGACCTGTAGGAGAGGAGATCAAGGCACTATTTTTCTTTCCAATAGCTTGAATCGTAAATTTAAAAGGTGAAAGGCATTGCTTTTCATTCCTTATTTTACCAGAGCAGAAATCGCTGAACTGCAAAATAAAGGAAACAGCTTCGTTAGAGACTAAACATGCAATTCTTCCAGAATTACCACCAATATATCCATATATCCAATTTCATCCTGAATTAAATCACTTAAAGATCTCTTCACCAATATGACCAACTCCTTGGACCTGAAATGATTCATAATGCTGAGAACAAGTTACAACGGAGATAAGGTCCTACCCCAATACTATAATGTCGGTAATTTAGAGGATTTAGGCCCATTAAAAGACCTTTTGAACATTAATACATACCTTGCTCAGAAAACAAGGCTCCCTCACTTTAGGAGATTTTGGCTCATGGACAAGACAAGTCACAGCACTGTCAAAAAATATAGCAATCCTAGGGAATCACATTAGAATATCTAATTAACAATTATGAAGCTCCATGAAATATAGAAACTTAGATTATGAATCATGAAGACAAGTGAAAATGTAAAAAAATTGCCATATACCATACAAGAAATCGGATATTTCCCCGAACAATCCTTGAAAATTTTGTAAAGATATAATATTAGGTTTTATTAATCCCAACCTGCCTAAAGGAAACCAGAATAAATGAATACAATATTTAGAACTGTCCCAAAAGAATCCTTTTCCTTTCATACGGTTCAGGAAGCTTCTAAAGACAAAGCTATAAGAACCATTTTTTAAAAGTTTTAACCCAAGCTTTTACTGAAAGAAAATGCTTATGTGAATTCCTCAAAGAGTGTAAGACAACTATATCACACACTAAAAAGAAGCCATTACATTCAGATATGATAAAACAATGATTTCTTCTATCATAGAATACTATGGCCTATTTCCCTACATTGCAGGTTCAGAAATTTTAAATCGTCCTCGATTATGTGAATTAGATCCAACCTTCTAGAGTTTTTAATATGTTGTTTACTAAGGTACTATGCATATGCATTGCATTGAATATTCACATGCCAATATTTACAATTGATAGGTAACTACAGTTCTGTTGGGTTAACTTGTAGGAGAAGATTGTGGTTTCCTCAGGATTTATGCCATTATATTATCACTTAAAGCTGCATGAACCAATAAACATCCACGTAACGTTCATTTATAAAAATAATGGCTTTTGATTTGGAAGAGTCATTATTGCAATGCTTCCTCTTTAAGTTAACTATAATTGCTCTGTGTATTTTTATTTAGCAATCACTACTAGGTTTGTGGCCCACCCCTTCTGGATCAAGGCCATCTTCAGACTAGTAGAGTTACTGCATTGTCTCCAGAGTTCTGCTAACTCAATTGCCGATAAGGACCTGTTATACCACCAGTTGTATGGGGTGCTATACCCTCATATTTTGCAGAGCAGAGCAGATTTGGATTAGGCTTGTTGAGCAGGGCAGTGTTGCAGAGCAGTGATGCCTATGATATTTCTGAGCTTGGGTATTGGTTTCCACTATGTATATTGCCACCTTATGTTGGGTTCTTATTGTTTCAGTTTTACATCAGATGCATGCCTAGAGGATTATTTTATGGATTATATGGTATGTATTTACTGATTGACTAGATGTTGTAAATGTTACTTTACACTTGTAATATTTTGATGAGCATGGTGAGTAGGATTTCCGCAAAGCATGGCATTTAGAACTAGTCTCTGTTTTATCTACATACCATTATTTGGTAGGACATCTTGGGTATTGCATGGATCACACCCTATCTCTTGGTTCCATCTTTTAAGCCTTACCATCCTCCATTCATTTCACTACTGTTGCTGTACAAACCCATTGATCTGGAATTGGAAGAGTGACTCATGGACCTTCCCCTTTGTGAAATGTTTATTAGGATGGCCTCCATGTTATCCCCCGTGTCTTAGATCTAATGTGTGCCACAAATTTCTCCAAAAGCCTTATGCCATTTTACTTGTAAACCCTATGGATTGGATCTGATTGCCTAGGAGAATTATCTTTCGAAGTCTTATGCTTCTCTGGTCAATTTCCACTAATGTTTGGCTTTGAACCTAGGATTACTGCCAGAGTTCTGTATTGTCAATAATAGATATAGACTCAATAACCCTATATTAAGGCACTAGTCCTGTTGAATGCCACCCTATGTCCATAAAAAATTCCCCTAAGAACATTCTACCATCTAATTTGAGTTACAGATCTGGAATTGAAGGGACAGATTAGGGGCTATCCCTATTTCCCTTTTCTTCATCCTTTTGTCCCTCTGGTTCTGCATCTCTGTGCCTCTTACACTTCTAGGTGGATTTATTGGGACCAGAGCTGAAGCCATACAATATCCAGTAAGAACTAACCAGATCCCTAGGGAAATCCCAGCCAGAAAATATCCGTCATGGCTCCTTGTCCTGGGAGCGGGTACCTTGCCCTTATTGTTTTAGAGTGTATATTTTTTTTGCTAGAGGAAAATAGATTATTAACCACAAGTCAACAAGAGATTGAAATCTTTGTAGTTCACAAAATTCAGGATGTTCAGATTACACTGCAAACCACTAAGATTATCAAACCAGCATATCCCACTCCTGTCCCAACTACAAATATAATTTGGGTTTGCTTTTATACAGTCCAGACCATTTTTACCTTTCAATCCAAAAGAAGACAGTAGAACATACTGTTGACAGGTTTCATAATGTTTATAAACAGAGAATGTGTGGTGACAGCCATTTATATGGATCCTGATGGTCCTAGTCCTCTATAATGAGCTTGATGTCAACTTTCTTCCCTGGGGCTTCCTTCAATGCTTATTGCCAGACTTTTCCATGATACCTGTGTAGGTGCAACTTGGCCTCTGCCTTTCATGAACCTGACCCTAGGGATGGCCACATCACCTTGGACCTGCCGGATGTTCACACTAGAAAACTTGATACTCATTAAAAGCATATTTTTATCCTGCACCATTTTGTTCACATTATAACTGCTACTGTAAAATGCATATATAACTTTTGAGAAGCTATGCAGTCCTCACTAAAGAACTTGAGGAAAACAGAAATTTCTGTCTCCCGAGATTTTCTACCACTATTTTACAGTAGTGGTTTTTATCCTGAAACAAAGAAACAGGGTTTGTCTTTTGTATATTTGTGTGTAATCAATTTGCAAAGCAGTACTGTTGTGTGTATGGAAGAGAATGTCTGGAGGCAAGAAGTTAGTGTTGCATTTCGTTCTCCCTGTCATTTACAAAGGGATGATAACTGCTCTGGATATTGTAATCTTATTGAACCCTTTCTTTATTGCATGGAAATTTTATAATAAAGATTGCAAATATATTTAGTAGGTCTGGCTTCTGCCCATCTGATGAGATATACAGCTGTAGTAATTATATATTGTGCTCCAGAATGCCTAGCTGGTCAGTTAATGGGTCTTACAAATTGAAAAACCCATTTTCCAAATGGTTGAAGCGCCTGAACTGGGTGCAGGGTAAACTCATTCCTTCTTGACCATTTGAGAATCCTCTGGCACACATAGCCACTCTCCACATACTCCTTTGCATTCTTTAATGTAATCATCCACTGCACCACCTTATTTAGTAGATTGTCATTTTCTATTGTACTGAGTTATGGTTTAGTGAGTGATGTATTCCTTGTATGTAGGTGCCCTTTCATATTCACAATTTGTTTCAATAATAAATTAATGTTATGGTTGTTCAGATTAAATTCAATTTCTCATTCTATTATAAATTCATCCTTTGATTTTGATATTGTGCTATATCAGATGACATTTGTCTGCTTACTAGAGGTTCTTCCTTTAGTTGTTGAACACATGAGCTCTTCCTTGTTCAAAGAATCAAGATTCTATGGGGTAGAAGGGGATTCTGGTATAACCATATCAAAGGCGGTGTACTTCAAATGGTTTTATGATTTAATTGATTGGGGCAAATATCAGCTCATAATTATACGGAGCCATTGGAAAAAATCTGTTACTGGTGTATTGAATATTTTTAAAGAATTAACTGATGGAGCTTCTCACAATGTTATTAATACTATAAAAGGAATTCTTGAATCAGGTGAGGTTTTAGTTTCTTTTGTGATCAATTTTTATTGCATAAGGATGTTCCTGCAAAGGATTAAACCAAGCCATCCACCACGAACTTTAGCACAATACACAGAGTATATAGTTGTGATCAGAATTGCCAACTGTGCATGGTTCAGTGTGAATAGACAATACCCATGATTTTTTCAAATGCATTTGAAGAATGAAAAGCCATGAGAAGAACTTCCA
>LPNX010971390.1:25084-41175 GCA_001517045.1 Pseudotsuga menziesii | reverse complement strand
TGGATATTTTGACCCTGTGGATGTCCTTATAATAAGAATGCGAGCTACAAGAACAAGAGCATCATTAGTATAAGCAAACCTCCCATCCTCTATAGAATGCTACTACTGCTTCCTGTATCTTTCCTTAATTCCAATTCCCTTAATATAGTTGTTGCTTCCTGTATCTTTCCTTAATTCCAATTCCCTTAATATAGTTGTTGCTTCCTGTATCTTTCCTTCATGGTAAATCCTTTTGATGAAATCAACAAACGAGATATCAAACTCTAGCCCAAACAAGATATCAGTCGCTCAGTGGCATTGCTTGAAAAAATATATTTCAATGCCTTAATATATTTGCAACCGTTTGGGACACGAATGATATGATACTGCTCACATATTTGGCTTGTGGACTGTATATGGGGATTGTATTTAATGCCCCTTTTGGTCATTTTACTGAACAAAAAACTTCAATAATGATAGGCGACATTGGACATGGAAGCAAACCACTTTAAATTTCTTGTGCTTGTGGTGTCACACTTTTTTATTCTGTTTTAAAGAGCCATATTTGTACATAAAGAATTTATTAATAGCAAAATTTCTGAATTTGTTGAACTTGTTGGTTCCAATGTGATTTTAACAACATTAGCAGCATGCAAATTGACGGATATAACACAGCTGGTTGACTGATCTGCAGTCTGAGTCATGGAGCATCATCATTATCTTTTCCAGCCTGACCTTCAGGTATTAGAATTTTCCAGTGTACTTGATTATGAATGATGGTATGGAATACATAGTGTTTAAGTAATTATGAAAGAAGTTTCTACAAATCTGACATAAGAGGTGATAAAAACAGAGTTATCAAAAATAAATCAATGATGATGGAACCCTAAAAAGGCCATTCAACATCTGTGTCATTAAGTTAAGGTTCTTTCATAAATTGCATTATAAACAACGTATCTGCAATATTGGTGAAAATCTGTGCCCAAGGTATCAAATATGAAATTTTTGGTGATTTTTAGAAATCGTGGAGAAGTTTCTATTTTATAGGTGTGTCATTAGACCCCATCTTTTGCAAATAGCCAAGTTTACTGATTAAATATTGTGGCACCTTTTTCCAATTTTTGTGTAGTGACTTCTTTTGTCAAAAGAGGGATATATAACTAAGTACATTGGTATATTTTAATTTTAAATGTTCTTACATTTTTGTGTATACAAAATCATGATGTAGTTGTTTCTTAGTGCAAGTCATTATATACAGTAAACTAATGCTCTTTAACACTAACCTGGGTACTGCATTGTGGCAATAGATGTGAATCCATGATAAGAAAGCACAAACAATGGACTTGTAAAATGCAGTCTTTCAACTTTCAAGGGGATTTGAAGGCAGTGGCAGAGAACAAAGATATGGCAGTGCCAGGATCAAATAGAGATTATATCTGTCGCAGGGATTTGCTAATGTATGGGTTTTGGGGGTCGATATCATTTTTATTTGCTGTCGAGTCAGGGAGAGCTCTTGGTATGTACATGATTACAGTCTTTCTGTTATTCCAGCATCCGTAAATGTGTAATATTTGGTGATCTGAGTAGTTTATGCATAAGTTTTCTTATAGCTTGAGAAAGAAGGAATTGAATGAAATTTTGTGTACATAAAACTAAAAATTTTGGCTTATTTTTTAAGCGAGAGAAAAAATTCCTTTGTATCTGAAGAATATTTAGTCCCTCTTAGATGATCAGTATGGGAAACATGCTTAAAATCATGATGGCCATCTTCCATTATCATCATGATGGTGTGCCTGAACAAATATTTCTGGTAGGAAATGCGTTTCCTGCTCTTGGAAACATTTTTCCAGCTTACCATTATAAGCAAAAAATCATAGACAGCTTGATGAAATAATTGATGAGCTGGTTGTTAAACTATTATATAAAAAAATGAAGAATTAAAGTGTCATGCCTTAAGCAGACTGGTCTGATGCGCAAATATATTTTACCTTTCAAGCTCTTCTTTGCTAGGCTGCACTTAAGTTGGTTATTTTAGTTTTTGGTTCTTAATCATTGTTTTAAGCTGGTAGAAACAGTGCTTATAGATAAGATTGGAGAGATCATATACAAGTTACAACTAAGCTGTGTGATACAGGAAAAGAGGTAAAAGTTCTGAAATATGTATAAGTACTGAAACTTGCATTTTCAAAACTGTAGGAAACAGGAAAGCTATGGAAACATCAATAAGTTTTCTTTAACTAAGTGCCAAGAAAGAACCACCTATGAAGAGGTGTACACTTCATATACTTTATAGGACTATGTGACCACCTAGCCTGACTTAATGGTCATCATGGCTTCCACTGTTTAACGCTTCCCTTGCAGGGATGTGTTTGTCAATGAAGGGGAAACATGTCACTTTTTTGATGATTTGATATTATAACATGAACTTGTGATTTTTATTGTCATACAGTAGATTGGTTACGATTACTGAAACACTTTTTGGATTTTCTATACAGAACATTATGCATCAGGATACTTCACAGAGAATACACTGTTATGGGCTGAGGGCAGAGATAATTGGATTCCACTAACCAAATATAACCAAATAGATGTCAATGAATTTTAAGGATATGGTACTGGAGTAAAATCTGGTTCAGTTACTGTGCCATTTTATGCCACGAAAAAAGTTGCATCATGTTTCTTAGAAGTCTTTGTGATGATGGAATGCCCCTTTGAATATGGGAGAGTTTTATTAAATAGATTTCAGGCCGATCCTAAAGGGGAACTTGTTTCACTATCTAATGTGGAAAAAATTGATCTAGTTGCATCTGTTGAAAAGAGATCAAACACGTAAGCTGGAATTTGTGCTAGTGCATTTTAATGTGCATTTTAAGCAAACCTCCCATCCTCTACCTTCAGAACTTGATTTAATAGTTGTTCTTCAAGTTCGATGGATAAGGCACGCCTCATAAGAAGTTCATGTAACAGGTAAAGCATGCTCTGTGAAAATGTTCAAGGAAGTGTTTTTCATAGGACATATCTGAAACACCAGCCCCCTCCATTCTTTCATCAACTGAAAGTTGTGGCTGTAGCATTCGTAAAAGAGCACTGAAATGTTCTTCATTAATTTGGTGACAGGATTCTTTGTAAATAGAAGAATGCCAATCTGGAGAAAAAATGCACTCTTTAATAAAACTAAGCACTTCAACAACTCCTTGTAAAGGAATATTACTGGATTCAGAAACATTGTCATTTGCAGAGCAGGGCTATTCATGTCCATCAGAGATGAGTACTACTTGCCTGCCAGCCTCTGAAAATAGATCTCCAAAGAGAGCATCATCTTCATGCCCGCTTGCAGATTCTGCATCATTTACTCCCAGCCCATCCTTGCTAGCAGTTGGCCATGACTTTCTCATGCTTTTAATCCGTGGTTTTAGTGGTATTTGTTTCAAAAAAAAAAATTATCCACATAGCACTCTATTTTTCTTCATCACAAAGTATAATATGAAGCCGCGGAAGTTTTTAAGGACATGGTTTCTATTGTATATGAATAATTTTTACAGCATCCGTATTTGAAGAAAATTGACCTGACTTATATTTGTGAGAGTTGATATTCATGTGTTGTGTCATTGTAGTTATGCTAAGTGTGATCAGTAGAAAAATTGGAACAACTTTCATCTCAATACATTGTTTTAAAGGTCTGTACATAAAATATGGACTAAACTCTTACCTTTCTCTACAGGTCACAGTGGAGGAGGAAAGGGACCAGTGTAAACTTCCTTGGATGTGTGAAGCACTTGATAAGTTTGAGCGTTATATTCTTCGAAGTAGATATGTCTCAAATTCCTCATCTAAATTTACCTCGGATTCTTTGTCGCAGTTCTCAGATGAACATTCATAGCAGTGTATAGAAAATTCAGAGTGTGAGGAAATGGATTCTAGATGTGTAGATGCTGTTAGTTATGATGAGCGTCCAATTAGTCCCATAGAGGATATTCCCCATCTAATTAAGGAAAGTGTGAGTTCATCCTCTGATGAATAAGTCCACTTGTACATCTTCATAAACTGTTTTGTGCAAGTGTAAACTATAAAGCCTTTAGATTTTGAATGAAATTGCAAGTCTTAAATGTCTGTCTCATTCTTGCTTCCTAATTATGCCATGATATTACTTAAATTTAATAATGCTATGATATTGCTTTCCATAACCTACCTAGGAAGCATTTGATAACTTTGGTTTTTAAAATATAAGTATAAGAATTAGCAAAAAAAAAATTAAAATTTTTATAAAAAAAAATTCCACAAGCGTCGCTTAAGCGACGATTTCGTCTGTCGCTTTTTCGACGCCTTTTCTAGATAGCCGTCGCATCTCCGACGGTAATATGTGTCTCTTTTTCGACATTTATTTTAATATATGTCGCTTATCCGATGGTTGTAGGTTTCGCATATCTGACGCTTTTAGTTGATATTCATCGCTTAAGCGACGGTTATGAAGGCTATTTTCTCAAAAAAAATTTACTACCGTCGAAAATATTCTGTCGCTTAAGCGACACTTTACATTTAAGTGACGGTTACATAGGTGTCGCTTAACCGATGGTTATTTAAGTGTTGGCTAACCGACGACAAGTTTCCGACGCTTAAAAAAAAATCAAAGTGTCGTACGTGCGACAGGAAAGTGTCGAAAATCCGACATGACGGTCGTCGGATTTTTGGTCGAAATGTAGTAGTGATACCATGAATTCTTTATCCATCTCTGGTACCCGTAATATTGGTGCACTCGTCAGCAATCTCTTTAATTCAGCAAAAACGGCATCACATTCATTGGTCCACTCATATCAGATTCCCTTTCACTGCAAGGTGGTGATGGGTTTTGCAATATTGGAGAATCCTTCCACAAATCTTTGGTAATACCCTACTAATCCCATGAAGCTATGCACCTCATGCGCATTCTTAAATATTGGCCAATCCTTGATGGCCTTCACCTTCTCTGGGTCCACTAAGATCCCCTCTCCTGAGATGATATGCCCGAAGTAGTGAATCTCCTTTTGGAAGAAATAACACTTTGACAATTTACCAAATAGTTTGTGTTCCCTTAAGCAAGTTAAGACTAACCGCAAGTGCTCCTCGTGCTCCTTGTCATTTTTAGAATATATAAGAATGTCATCTAAGAATACCTGAACAAAGTGGTCCAAGTAATTCCGAAAGACACTATTCATGAGGCTCATGAATACTGCTGGAGCATTGGTCAAACCAAATGGTACTACTACGAACTCATAATGCCCAAATCGATTTTGAAAAGCATTCTTAGGAATGTCATTTTCTTTAATCCTAAGTTGGTGATACCCCGACCGCAAATCAATCTTCGAGAATACTAATGCACCTTTCATCTAATCAAATAGGTCATCAATTCTTTGTATAGGATACCTGTTCTTCACTGTGGCTTTGTTCAAATCCCTATAATCTATGCACAGTCGCAAAGATCCATCCTTCTTCTTAACAAATATAACTGGTGCTCCCCATGGTAAGATGTTAGGTCTAATTAGTCCCAAGTCTAGTAACTCTTTCAACTGGATCTGTAACTCTCAAAGCTCAGAGGTTGTCATTCTATAAGGAGTCTTTGAGGTTGGCTCCACACCGGGTTTCAGTTCGATCATGAAATCAAGCTCTCGCTCTGGAGGTAGTTATGGAAGTTCTTCTAGAAAGATATCCTTGAACTCAGATAATACTGGGTAAGAATTCAAGGAAGGTCCTTTAATATCGCTCACTGTCTCAAATACAAATAACTGACATCTTTGTCTTAAGCACCTTTTAGCTTTCACCGTGGAGATGAAACGGAGGGATATTTTCCTCTTTCGACCCTAGATTTGAATTGCTCGACCCTCATCATCTAGGCACAAGAATTTCTTTGCATAGAAATCCATGAAAGCTCTATGGCCTTCTAACCAATCCATACCGACAATGAGGTCATAGGTGCCCAAATTGGTGACATAAGCGTCCATATTAGTGGTGCATACTCCTAAGTAAACTTGACACCCCCTTACCTTAAGACCTACTGCCCGTTTAACCCCTGAAGCCATCTCGACCAATTCAAAATTTTCATGCTCGTAGGCTTCCAACCCACATTTATTTAATGCATATGGTGAAATAAAACTATCTGTTGCACCAGGATCAAATAAAATTTTAAGTTTGACATTGTTTACGTTCCCAGTGGATTCTACTATGGTGGAATGATGTTTTTCCTGGTGGTGGTGAACGGCTGCATGAATCTGATGAGTGTTATCCAAATTTCTCATGGATGCTTTTCATTCCTTCTGCCTATTGCTGGTCTACCCCTTAGGACAATCCCGCTGAAAATGAGGACCTCCACATCCCCAACAAGAGACATTAGGTGGTGCTTGCATGTTGCTGGGAGGAGTCATCTGGGATGTGTTCCTTCCCTTACATCCTCTAAAACCTCCCAATGCTCTATAGGAATTTCCATGTGCTCGTCCTTGGTTCCCATGGTTTGTTGACGAAGCCTATGATACTAAGTTAACTGAAGTGTTACCTCTCGAGGTGAACCTGTTACCATAAGGAGGAGGTCTGGATTGTCCTCCTCTAAAGTATGGTCGTGGGGCCTTCCCTGTGACATACTGATTGGATCCTATCAACTTGCTTCCTCCCTTTGCATCTGACATATCCTCAGCATAGCGAGCATACTCAACTGCCATGGAAACTAAAGATGGCTTCCACATCCGTACTGTGGCCCTGATCTTGTAGTTGAGTCCATACACAAATCACTCCACTTGTCGATCATCCAAGTCCAAGTATGGAACATACTTTACCATTTCCATGAATATAGCTTCATACTCTTCCACTGTCATGTTTCCATGTACCAAAGAATGAAAGGAACCCGCCTGTTGTTCCCTATAATAAGTCGGAACATACTTAATGTTGAACCTCTCCTCGAATAACTCCCATGAAACAGACAAAGGAGTAAGATGCAATTATTTCTCAAGGTATGACCACCAATTTAGGGCATCTCCCTTTAGCTGGAAGATGGCCATTCTAGCCTTGGAACTCGAAGTATACTCATTTAGTGCGAAGCACCTCTTCATACCCTCAAGCCATGCTTCGGCGTGCTTACTCGGTCGTCCTCCTGAGAACTCAGGAATTTTGATCTTCTACAGCTCTCTAGAAATATCTTGAAGCTGTTCTTTCCTTGGGCCCTGTGCCCTCTCAGAGTTTTCTCGGCTCACCTGTGTGGTTTCTACCTCTATGATTCTCTTCGACTGTCTATTTAGTGTGGCCATGATGGTTTCCAAGGATCTCAATATCACCCCCATGTTAGGGCTAGAGTTTGTCCTTGGAGGTGTCGGTGGTGGGGTCTGAGGTGACGGTGATGGTGGTTGACCTGGGGTCTGTGGTGGCAGTGAGGATGGTTGACCTCGACCCTGCCCTCGACCTTGACCTCAACCTCTGCGTGTTTGAACCATGATAATTCCTGACATTTTCAACAACATTATGCCATTATTTTCTCAATCTAATAATTGCAAAGATAACATTTTGTTACGCAATGCTTAAATTTATGCATAGAGACAAATTGTCAATATTTGCGTAGAACTTGTATAGTCACTTTCATTAAATGATTTTGTCTTGGGTTTTAATATGTGCCTTAATGTTTAGCTTATAATTCTAGTCTCAAGAGTGTCTTGTTTCTCTTATTTCACATCCATCTCACCTCTTCGACTATCAATCAAAGTCTCGGTAATGCCTTAAGTTTAATACTTGAATTTCCAATAACATAGACTAACTAACGTTACCATATCTAAATTTTAATGTTATCTATATTGTTAGGTTTACAATTAACATTCAACTCCCAACATTTAACATTTGAATGCTATTTCTAACTAATTAATATTAGATTAAAGCAAAATCACATTAAATACTACATTTAATTACCCTAACATCTATTTTAATGAGAACCTTTATCTTAACTTAATTGAACATAGCATCTAATTTAAATATTAAATTACAAACCAATTTATAACATATAACTTTAATTTAATAATAAATTAATTATTTAAATATAAAGTTATAGTAAATGCTAGTAAATTAACAAGTTTCTATGTTAAATAGAAATAATAATACGAATTTATAATAGATTTTGTTTGGAAACCTAACAGATAATCATTTGAGGTGGAATTGAGATCGAATTCATCATTACTCGGACAGGATGGCCTTGATTATTATTAACCTTTAATTCTATCACTATATATATATATATCTATATAACCATAGAGGTACAATGGCATATGAAAATAATAAATGCAAAACTAAGGGCCATAAATCCGCAATGTGTGGTTTACTACACACTTATCCTTAAAATTTACATTTTTTTTTTGTAAAATAAAATAAAATAAAATGAAAACATATATAGACATACATATATTAAAATAAGCATCTCTCTACTCTTAATACAATAATATATATTATTTAATAAAAGTAAATATAAGCATTAACGACAATCATCATAGAAAATAATATATCTAATTAAACATATAAATAATTATAATATTTCATAATAAAAGAATAATATCTTATTTCTAATTATGAGAGATTTTTTTTATATTATAAATTAATGTATACATGTTACAATATCATTGATAATCATAAGGTATACATTTTATTTTGATTTAAGGAAATAATATATTAACAATCTCCCTACCTAAAATTTACAGTCACCGTTGCATATCAACACTACACAAATTTGACATTTTCAAAATAGATGATCATGCTTCCACATATCATCATCCACGTCCTAATTTGATATGTAGTTGGTCGATTGCACCTTTACTTATTTCTTTGTCCTTGAAAAATGTGATCTTTAATTATTATACACGCATAACTATCACATGCCTCTTTCTATTACATTTTATTATAGTGTTCATTAAACAAGGAAATTACTTTTTCAACAGAGCCTCAACTTAAACATCTTCCTAAATTCTCCAAATATTTTTAGATACAAAATCTTATTTGTTAAATACCAATCAACTTGAAAATGGATCAAGCCTACATTGGTTCGATGCTTAATTATTTAAAGCCTAATGTTATTAATTATCTAAAGCTTAATACATTAAATATTTTAAGGATTTATAATTTATAATAAATTAAAAATAGATAATAGACCTGTTTATAAAAGGCTTAATAACTTTTATAATTTTCAAATTTTAATAGTGTTGGAGTAATAAAAAAAATATGAAGTTACATTATATCCACTCTAGAAGGCTCCCCTACCTTACATGAAGGTATGGTGCATGTAATCCATGTGGCATGGTGCATGTAAGCCATGTGGGCACATGCATGAGGCTCCCCCTGCCTGGAGCTCACGAGTGTAGGCTGTCTTAGCTCAGCCGATAGAGCGCGTGGCTTTTAGAAGAGATACTCCTTCCACGCCCGCGTGCCGATATCTCTTTTTTTTTTTTTACGGTAGTTTCCAGATGGAGGAGCTCTGCAACCTGCAACTCGAGCTAAGTTCCATGGTGAGTGTTTGGCTTACACCTAGTGAGGCAAGGCTAACGGTGGGGGGGAAAGGCGAGCGCAGTGGAATGTTGTATCACTCGTTCCCTCCATCACTGTGCATTTCTCTTCCTTTTCTATTGGGCATCTCGAATTCAGTTTCTTGGCTTCCATTTTCAGCAGCAGAAGGATGAGTACAACGACAGCCCTAGAGGGCACCAGGAGCTATGCAAGAAGACACCAGTTCTTTGACGTTCGAAGGTGTTCGCTGACTCTTGGAAAAGGATCTAGGACTAGAAAATTCCACATTGGATGGACACAAACAATTGATTAAGAAGCTCTTACAAGAGAACCTTGATAGTTCAGAGGATGATGATGCCTCTGGGAATCTAACTGAAAATGAAAAAGCCGAGGATTCAAAATTAGAAAATAGATCTGGAAGTTCAGATCCTTTGGAAGATAAAATGAAAACTGAAGATAATGGAGGTTTAAAGGATCAAGAGGACAAACTTCCAGAAAAACGAGCAGAAGAGGAAATTGATAGAGAGAAACCAAACCAAGACGAAATAGATCAAGCAGATCTGGAGATAGTTGATACTGACGTCAAAGGCAAAAAAAGAGCCATATGTTGAGGTGAATGATGCAGTAATAAAGAAGCTTTTTCAAAGAGAGCCTCCTATCTGCGAGCTAACATAGAATCGATTAGTTGTTGAAGAGGGGGGGAAATTTTTGTAGCAAAAAAAATGGAAGTCATGGAGCACAGCAGCATTGATTTCCTTCTCTCGACGCCAACTGCTAACAGGCGGCGATCATATGTGCTGATTATTCTCACTTATGACATCCCTCACTTCACGGCGGCTCTGTGGGATCAAGTTACGGTTTTTAAAAATACAGAGGGAGGCACATAAGCGATGGGAAGAAGCTGACATCCTTAAAGCTAAAGCTGGGTGCTCCTATCCTTGGCAACGCCATTGATCTTCTCGGCTTGAGTAAGGTACAGTGTCGATGTGAAGTGTTTAAGCTTATGGAATTGGAATGATTGTAGTGGAATGGCATGTGGATCCCCTTCGGGTAAGCACAAAACTAAATTCTTTGACCTTCATATACTCCTCCAGGGTTTGAACCTAGCACGATAGTGCTATTACAAAAATGTTTATTCTAGGCTATTATGCCATGGCCTGAATGCACAGGCCTAAGATTTCCCAATGTCAGTTTTTTTTTTTTAATCTACTCTATGTTTGGCAAATAAACCATATTTATGTTATTTTGCATTTGAATCTATAGGCATAGAACTGGTGTACACTTTAAATGCTTAGGAATATATATTTGTAGCCAATTTTTTAGTTTTTATCCTAAATTTTCTACTGTGGTTTTATAAATTTTGTTCCCGAATATATAATTGAATGTTTGGCATTATGCCAAGTCTATTTGTGGGAATACGTAATGATTATGGGTATTCTTTATGTTTCTTGTAATAGTTATTGCTACACCAGTTGTGAACCTTCCTGGTGTTCACCAACATATTTATCGAGAAATATATTTGGTGTATTTCCTTTTTTATTTGAATAATGTATTTAACAGTTGAATCCTGATAACATAATGTATATGGTAGATTTCTTATTCTTCTGATAGACATAATGAGGTTGAGTATAGTCTATTTTAGCTTCGAATAAGAAGGTTCAGCGCTATATATTTTTTTTAAAAACCCAATATTTGAAGAAAACACCAATATTGATTGAACCAGTCTTTCTTTATTTATTTTATTTAAAGATTTCATGGTACTAAATAATCCCAAACAATCATAGCATGCCCACATAATTTGTACAACTCTTAAAATTAATTTTATTATTTATGTATTTTTTTTCCAATATATCAATTGCGAGCCCTCTGGTTCCAGATTTGGAACCATGGCTCTAATACCATTCTCTAGTGCTTTGCTCACCAGGCAGATCACTAAGTCCTAAATTTAAACAGTAAAATGACATTTACTCCGATTTCAGATTTTCATTTATTTATACAATAGCGATAGGGTCACCGAAAAATACCTGAGCCTTAGCGAGCTAAAGATAGTCCTTGAATCCTTGTTTGAGCCTGTTCGAGCCTTGATGCCAATTCAGATGATCCACCCTACCGACCAGCAAACCTGCTCGCCCTAGGAAACCGACGGGTTTCCTAGCCCTCGAGCCCACGTGCCGAAAAACCCGGTAGCAACTTCCTTGTTTTTCTGAGTGTAATTCACCCCCTGGAGTTAACCCCCTCCTCCAGTTTTATTCCCTCTCTGCTCCATCACTTTCTTTCCTTTGTTCTTCCGTAAAAAATTTCTCCCGATTGCTCACCCAAAATCCAAATAATCATCCCCCTTTGAACCATTTGCTCCCCCTCCTTATACCCCCTTCCCTTCCTTTCTTCCACTACCTTCTTTCTATTTAAATTAATTTATTATTTAGTTCTTTTCTTGGGCAGTTAGCTAGTTCAGGTTTTAAGACATTTGTTGTACGCATTTAATTTATTTTCTTGAATTGTACAATTTTCACCCAGGGTGAGATGGTGGGGATTTTCTAGATGCTTATCCTATTGACTTGTATGTGTATATTTAAAATTTAACCAACTGTCATAAGATTACACAACTATTGTTTGTTTAAGGTTTTATGTGAATGGTAAAATGGTAATAATAATTTTGTAACTTAGTATATGTTATTGATAAAATAATAAGTACTTAATAATAAACACTAATAATATATATAATAATAATTATAGATAGTGACAACAAAATAAATTAATAATTATTATTATTAATCAATAAATAACTAATTGTGGTATTTTTATTAATTGATTGAAATGATAACATTGACATGTTTATGTTTATTTGTTAAGTTCCCCCACACATTGATTTTTAATAAATAAGGTACATTTACATGTTTAAAATAATACACAATTACTTAGTTAATCCATCCAACTATTCATTGTTTTCAATTAATATTTCAGACTAGCGTGCATGTGTGAGGTGTGCATGCATGGCTAGTACATGCACAGGCTGCACATGTATTATAACCAAAACACCTAAATCCTAGGTGATACAAATAATATTTCATGAAATAAGACAAATATACAGATATAATATGATTTATTTTGACATTCAAATTTATTTAACAGTTATGTTCTTATTTATCAGTCAATTTAAGATTGGTACCTACCAGCACTAATCTTGTATCATAAATGTCCAACACTCAACAATAATAACTAATAAGTCAACCATCCTAACCTATGTCCGCATCCTCCCTATCCTTCCTCCACTAGTACAAAGTGGATGCGAGCTGTACTCACCTTCCCACTTAGAACCTGAGAGTGGTAGCATCGGCTAACTAGTGGACCTAGCCTCTCCCAGCATGCATCCGACCATCGTCATCACAACAACTTGGGGAGCGTGTCTCCGCATTGCCCTCCCACGACCTCAGGTATCAAAGTGACATAGGGTGGGAAATGCATCCATCCCTCTCAACATACTGGGTATATACTCATCAAAACATACTGCGTTGCTATCGAGTTTATTGGTACGTGTCATCGTACCACCACTTGGAAATTAAGGCTCTTCTTCAGGATATGTATTGAGTCATACTTTGCATCACACAATTGGCTATCACATAGCCACTGTACCCTACAGGTTAGCACTATGCAAACATGCATTCATAACAATATTAAATCAATAGCTGGTCCATAATATCACATTATTTCCTTTCATCACATAAAATCAGAAAATAAATCGTATCATGGATGGGTAACCATGTACCACATCATACATATCACATCATACCAAGGATTACTATCAATTATATGTTTTTGTTATGAAATAAATGAATCTGATGATGACTACTGCATGATAATCGCATAAGCACAATAATTTCATATAAATGATAATCATCATAACATCATAATCAAAGCATCTACATAGGCATGTTAATCATCGTAACATCATGATCAAAGTATAATATAAGCATGATAAAATCATAATATCATAATTAGAGCATAATCCTGATAACATCATAACATCAGTAAATAATCACATATAACCTACCAAAATATAGTTTCTGAAGTATAGTTGAGTCCACAGCTAATAAGTAAATACAGTGTAATAAGTTTGAGTGATAAATATGTCGGAGTCAAAATATGGGACTTACACATTTTGTGGGATTGTAATAGCTTTAGATGTTTAATTGTCAATGAAAAATATTTGAAAGGATGGGTACTTGAATTAGTTTCAAGTTTCTAAGAATATGGCTTTTAAAAATTAATTTACGACTTTTTAAAATTAACTTTAGTTAAGTAAAAGTAAAAAGAATACTAGTTTGAAACATATTGTCCTGTGTTATGCCATGTATTTACAAATGAATAGAATATTGGTTGAATCAAAGTGGATTTTAAATATATAATTCCATACCAATAAGGAAACCTATTTCATCTACCAAAATTTGATACCAATGACCATTAGTTAAGCAATGGATATCTTCCCATAGTACAAGCACCATGGGAAATTATTGTAAATAAATGATGGCCACTCATTAATCTCATAGGTGATTTCAATAGATAAATCAATATCATGGGTGATATCAATAGATAAGTTTAATTCATTGGGACTTCTATATCCATACCATAAAAAAACAAATTCAAACAACTTCTTAATATGGCACTTATATAGTTTGACCAAATCAAAACAACCTCCTCGTTTTATGGAGATAGTTTGACCAAATAAAAAAAATCATCGTATTACAAAATACATGTTATGGATGTCATAATATCATTTGAATAATTTCTAAAAGCTAGCACTTAAAGCACGGCTAAGGTTTTCTCACGTAAACAACTTTAGAAGTTCAATTGCTAAAAAATCCTCTTGTTTTTAAGAAATTTGCTTGAGAAAATAATAAAATGTCATTATTAGTATGGGGGAGATGATGTCACATTATGATTGTCTTGTTAGTCATGTTATGCTAGCCAACATAAAAAAAAACATTATGTTAACCCACATAAATAAACCGGCATAGATCCATCTTAAACCTGGATCTAGAAAGCACCGAGAGGGATCCAATTTCTTTAGGTGTAAGTTATTTTTATCTTAAATTTTTAAATGTTCATAAAAATTACACCTCAAACATTTTGATCCCTTTAGTGTTTGGTAAATCAAGGTTTATCATGGATCTTTTAATTACTTTTCATTAACTTTTATTATTGGGTTTTTATTATTTGATAAATTAGGTGACATGTTTTTCTCTATATTCTTTGTGTTGTTGTAGTGTTAGGTTAAACACACATTTATCTCATCAATTTTATTTGGATGACACTCATTTATTATAATCAATAAGCCATAATCAAATATATCAAAATTCTACTCTAAAGCCACACCAAAATACATCTAAATTTTATTATAAAAAATGTTTTATTTTGTTATGGTGAATTGTAAAGAAAGTTAGTTCAATGAAATTATTTTAAAAGTAATTAAAAATGAAATAAAATAAAAAGCATAGAATATTAGAAGAAGGTTGAATATATTTTAAATTTTTTTTAACATTTCCATTAATCATTAACACTTAATATATATTAGAGAGAATAAAAAAACAAATTACAAAAATATAAATGGTCATTTTCTAAAGAACAAATCTAGTAAACTAGCAAAAACCCATTTTAAACCTGCATTTATCAAGCACCCAAAGGGATGTAATTTATGGATCTAAGCTATTTAATTTTATTTAATTTTATTTAATCCCATATGTAATTTATATTTCTCATTTTTTATTTTTTATTTATGTCAGTTAAGATAATTTTTTTTTATGTTGGCTAGTGTAACGTGACTAACATGACAGGACCTCCCCCATACTTGGCTAAGAGCACCTCGCTTCTCTTGGTGCAAAAATTTAAAAAAAGATATATTATGGATTCGTATATTTATATAGTGTCCACTCAATCCAAAATAAATTCACCAAATAATAAAACTAAATGAAAAGTAATTAAAAGATCCGTGTTAAACCCAAATTTACCACTAAAGCGACAAAATTATTTTAGTAATTTTTTAGGAACATTATGAGCATTTAAAATTTTAAGATAAAAATAACTTACACCTAAAGAAATTGGATCCCTCTCAGCAGGTTTAATATGGATCTATGTTGGTTTTACACAATACATGTCATGTGTGTCACACAACCTCCCTCCTCCTCCCTCTCCTCCTCATCTTCCTTCATTATCCTTCTCCTCCTTCACCACTTCTCTTCACCTTCCTCCTATTCCATCCCTCTCCTCCTCCTCCTCCTCCCTCCTCCTCCTACTACTTCCCTTATCCCACTTCCCTTAAGCCACTCCCCTTCACCCTCCTCCTATTCCCCCACCTCCTCCTTCTCCTCCTCCTCCATCGCCCTTGCCTCCTCCTCCTCCCTCCCACTCCTTCCATTCTTCCCTTCACCCTCCTCCTCCTCTTCATCCCTTCTCCTCCTTCCCTACTTCCCTTCACCCTCCTCCTCCTCTTTCGTCCCTTCCCCCTCCTCCTCCTCTACCTCCTCCTTCCCCATACTCCTCCTTCCCTACTTCACTTCAGCATCATATTTTTCCCTCATCCTCCTCCCTCTCCTCCTCCTCCTCCTATTCCTCCCTTATCC
>LPNX010971390.1:0-24797 GCA_001517045.1 Pseudotsuga menziesii | reverse complement strand
GCTTCCCCCTCCCACCGCTCCTTCCCCCCTCCTCCTCCACCCTCCTCCTCTTCATCCCTTCTCCTCCTTCCCTACTTCCCTTCACCCTCCTCCTCCTCCTTCATCCCTGCCCCCTCCTCCTCCTCTACCTCCTCCTTCGCCATACTCCTCCTTCCCTACTTCACTTCAGCCTCCTATTTTTCCCTCATCCTCCTCCCTCTCCTCCTCCTCCTCCTATTCCTCCCTTATCCTCCATCCCCACTTCCCTTCACCCTACTCATATTCCCTTCTCCTCCTCCCTCTTCCCCTCCTCCTCACCCCCTCCCTTGTCCTCCACCCTCCTCCTTCCCCACTTCCCTTATCCCTCCTCCTATTCCCTCCCTCTCCTCCTCCTTTAGGCCCTCCTCCTACTCCTCCCCACTTCCCTTCTCCCTCCTCCTCCCCTTCCCTCTCCTCCTCCTCCTCCCCCTCCTCCTCCCCCCTTCCCTTCTCCCTCCTCCTCCCCTTCCCTCTCCTCCTCCTCCTCCCCCTCCTCCTCCCCCCTTCCCTTCTCCCTCCTCCTCCCCTTCCCTCTCCTCCTCCTCCTCCCTCTCCTCCACCCACTGTCTTCTCCCTCTACCTTCCTTCTCCCCTTCCCTCCCTTCTCATCCTCCTCCATTACCCACCTCTCCTCCTTCCTCTTCCTCCCTCCTTCTTGCTTCCCCCTCCCACTTCTCCTTCCCCCCTCCTCCTCCACCCTCCTCCTTCCCCAATTCCCTTCTCCCTCCTCCTATGCCATCCCTCTCCTCCTCCTCCTCCTCCTTCCCCCTTCTCCTCCATCTCCTTCCCTACCCCTTCCCCACTTAACTTCATGCTCCTCCTCCTCTTCTCCACCCTCCTCCTTCCCCACATCCCTTCTCCCTCCTCTTATTCCCTCCCTCTCATCCCCCTCCTCCTAGTCATCCCTCTCCTTCTCCTCCAAGTCCTCCCTCTCCTCCACCCTCCTTCCCCAATTCTCTTCTCCCTCCTTCCCCACTTCTTTTCTCTCTCCTCCTCCTCCTTGTCCCTCCTACTATGCCTTCTCCTCCTCCCATATCCTCCTTATACTCCTCCTCCTCATTTCCTACTTCCATTCACCCTCCTCATAATAAACCCCTCTCCTCCTCCTCCCCATTTCCCACTTCACTTCACCCTCCTCGTCCCCCTCCCTCTTCTCCTCCTCCTCCCTTCACCCTCCTCCTCCCTTCACCCTCCTCCTCCTCTCCTCCTTGTCCTCCTCCTCCATCCTCCCTCCTCCTTCCCCACTTTCCTTCACCTTCCTCCTCCTACTCCTCTTCCCTCCCTTTTCATCCTTCATCCTCCCCCATGACCCTCCCTCTTCCTCCCTCCTCCCACCTCTCCTCCTCCCTCCCCCCCCACCTCCTCTCCATCTGTTGTCCCACCTCTCCTCCTCCTCCCTTCGACTACCTCCCTGCATTCCTCTCCCATCCTCCTATTCCTACTCTTCTCCCTCCTATTCCTACTACTCTTCCCCCTCCTATTCCTACTATGCTTCACCCTCCTCCAATTCACGATCACAAAAACATATTTACATTTAAAAAATATATATCTCTAATATTTATATATTTAAACATTATTAATAAAACATATAAATATATTACCAAAATATGCAATAAAACAATGACATACTTTACAAAGAATTGAAAAATATAAAATTCTATATCGCAATTCATGATCACTTGAATTCAACAAAAAAGTGAACAAACTATTATTTTTGCATGTTTCATAATGTTGTGTAATGTTTTGGTTGTCTTTATGCATCACAAAAAAAATTAAAAATTATTAAAGTAATAACAACAACCAAATCATATCAGAGACTTCTTGAATGACAACAAAAACAGAGATATTTGTACGTGTAGCACAACATAGATGAGTGTTCAAAAATTGACAAAATATCAGAGTTCCAACACTGTCAATTTGTAGCATAGACATGCACTTTGACTTTCAGCAATCACATAACATTAAAATTTCTTGCACCAATTAACAAAACATCTTGCAACTTCTCCTAAAAAGTAAGTTTTCCTGCCATTTTATATTAGTATGTATAAATGCTTGCAATTCAATTCAAATGCTTTTATGAAAAGATTTAGAGTCTGAGGTGATAGATTGTGGATGATCGTTTAAGTTTTCTTTGACCAAAGCAGAGCGTAGATTAAGTTTTTTTGGTCCAATTAGTTCAAATTTAAAACTATGAAAATGTACACACTTGCATTCAAATTTCAAGATTACAAGGTTTTCAAAACACTTCAAATAAAAATAAAAACACTAACATCTAAATGCTTGTGTTTCAGGTCTAACGATGTATACACCATCCCACATTTTTTACCACAGCGTGGATAGCATTCACCCAACCATCAACATTGAACAAGTTACATATAATATACAACCTACTCCATCATAGAAAAATGCCAAGCTACATATAATAAACAACCTACTCCATCGTAGAAAAATATCAGGCTAATAGGTCTTGACAATGGGCATAGAGAATGCAAATTTCAAGAATGCAAGGTTTTCAAAACACTTCAAATAAAAAAGAAAATACTAACCTCTCAAAACACTTCGAATAAAAATGCCTGTATAATCAATGTAAACCCACAATTATGTGCAATGATTGTAACTGATCAATGTAAACCCACCTGCACATTAAGAATTTAGACAATCAATATCTTAAAAAAAAAATCCATTATAATTTTTAACTGATGCTTTCCTACAGTAGTAAAAGTTGAAGGAAACCTTCAATTTAATTGAAAACAACATTTACATCTCCTCTCCTCTCGTATGGTAGAGTAAAGCAGAGTAGAGGAATCAAATATCCTCTCATGTGGTTGAGCAGAGCAGTCAAATATGCAGTGCTGATGCTGAATATGGGGCATCCGATCCATCTAGAAAGCACTAAATGAAACGAAAGAAAACCATCAATATCTAATATCACAAGATGGACGGTAACTTCAAAACCTGGAAATTCACAAGGTGGACAATAACTTCAAAAAAGTTGGCAATCGCAAATAATCTATGAGATGGGCGGATGAAAACTGGTCGGCCTCCAATTCAAATCTTGTATTTCCAGATACATTTTCAGTATTTTATACTGAGTCAAATTGGTAAGTGTTTCTAAAATTTGCATTATAAGTTCTATAAGTTCTAAATTTTGCTGATATCAGCTTTTCAACTTTGGGAATTTTATTACATCCCATGCTCAGCTGCAACAAAAACTGTGTATACAATAGCCACCATTACCAACTAGAATTAGAAAACAGTAATGAGAAACGATCGAAATGCACATGCATCTCCAATCCGCAGTTTGTGGTGCTGCTCACGTTTTCACATTGGAAAATGCTTCAGCTGGAACTAGGCATTCTAAATGCACGTAGCAGGATTCATATATTGCTTGACAGTCTATTAAAAAAAGACGGCAAATTCTGAAATGGTAGAAAGGTTTAGGGTTACAAAAGCTCATAGGGGATAGCGCCAAATTTCATATTATTGACGCCATCGACCATAATCTGATCTCATAAGCAACAGGCACCTTCCATATTTTGACATTCCACTGCCCAGTAGCATGTTCGACTGGAACATTTGGTAGATTTGACCCGCTGCCTGTACTCAACGGAGAAATATGTCAAAGGACTCTGGAGATCTCACATGAATCTACAAACAGAACAAGTTGGGCAATCTTCTGAAATAATGAATAGAACATTGAATATTAGTAAATTTTACCATAATTATTTCAACTGTCAGAAATAGGGGAAAATCGAGAAAAAACAAAAAACAAAAAAGAAAGCAACAGTTAAGGGTTAAGGGAAAACGTGAGGAACTTCGATGAGATGAAGGGTTAATGGGACGTTATACAGATGCAGAAGGAGATTTCAAATACAATATTTGTACGAGTGAATGACATGGATTTGGGAAATGGTATAAACGTTTAGGGTTACAAAAGATCAGAGGGGATATCGCCAAATTTCATATTATTGTCGCCATCGACCATAATCCAATCTCATAAGCAACAGACAGCTTCCATATTTCGACATTTCACTGCCCAGTAGCATGTTCCACTGGCAGATTTGAGCTGCTGCCTGTAAACTTCAACGCTGACTGTACTGAAGGGAGAAATATGTCAAAGGAGTATGGAGATCTCACTTGAATCTGCAAACAGAACAAGTTGGGCAATCTTCTAAAATGATGAACAGAACATTGAATATTCGTAAATTTTACCATAATTATTTCAACTCTCAGAAATAAGGGCAAATCGAGTGAGTGAGGACATACATGTTTTGAAGAATTTATACCATCAATATCTTAAAAAAAGAAAAAAGAATCCATTCTAATTATTAACTGATGTTTTCTTACCGTAGATGTTGAAGGAAATCTTGAATTGAATTGAAAACAACATTTACATTCCTATCCTCTCATATGGCAGAGTAGAGTAGAGCAGAGAAATCAAATCAAAGCAGTCAAAAATGCAATGCACGAAACGAAACGAAAGAAGTCCGTGAAAGATGCAGATCCATCTAGAAAGCACGAAACGAAACGAAAGAATTCCGTGAAAATGAAAAGACGTACCATCAAAATTTCCATGGCCATGGAAAGAGGAGAGAAAATTGCAGAACCGGAGAAGTTGCAGATGCCATAAAAACACAACAATACAATGGAGAAGTTGCAGATGCCAAAGATATAGAGATACCCTTCCATCGAATGGATTGCCCGCCTGCCATCGCTGGTTCTCTCGACTCCCAATTCAATCCGAAGTGTAAAAGGCTTAAAAAGAAACAAGAGGGTTCTCTCCACTCCCAATTCAATCCGAAGTATATAGAAAATAAAAAATAGAAACAAATTTGAAAATAAAATAAAGCAACGGGTACCCAACCAAAAATGGAAACAAACTTATCAAAAATATATATTATATATTTGTCAAAATACATGTGTCAATTTGTGTTTTTTAAGGGGCAGAGGGAGAGGCTTTTTCTGAGTGTAGAATATTTGTAAACATTGTGAACTTTTTATAATTGTGCTTTTTATATCAAATAAAAATGGAAACAAATTTATCAAAAATATATATTATATATTTGTCAAAATACATGTGTCAAATTATGCTTTTTCAAGGTGTAAAGGGAAGGCTTTTTCCAGGCAAACATTGTGAAATTTTTATAATTTATTTATTGAAATCTATATTATATATTTTGTTATAATATATTGAAATTTAAATATATTTATATTTTAAATTATAGTGTGCTAAATTGTGTTTAGTCAATTTAGCCAATTTATAAACATAATAATGTTGTTTATTATCCAAAACAGGAAGATATAAAAGTAATTACTATGTTTATAAAAACCATGATTGGGGAAAATGTGTTGCATTGTTTCTATTAGATAAGTTAAAGATAGTTAAATGGTTAACATTGTAATTTTGTTCATTTATTTTTAGTTTTGTCCACATAGTTTGTCATGTGTGTAATTATTATTATACATCATTTCTATTATTACTAGCTACATTTCTATTACCTATATTTGCAAATATGGTTTGTTATTGGCATTTGTAAATGTGGTTTTTATTGTCATTAGCCATTATAGACTATTTGTTGGCATTATCTATGTGTGAATCTCATCACCCTAGCTTAACTTTGTAATTAATTCCATGTCAAATGCCTATGTGCATGAATTTAACTTTAAATACATCCACATCACATCCCTATGAGCATGAATTCATCATAGCAATATTTTGCAAAAAATAGATCAACCTACTAAAACAATTTAATACCCAAAATATCTATTGGTCATAAAGTAAGATCATTGAATTCCTTTTATATCTAAGATAGTAATATAAGTTCATTGGCATTGTTGATGGTCAAGAATTAGTTGGATGGGGACCACCTAGTGTATAAATGATTAGGTCAAATATACTTATATTGGTTTGGAGCCCTTTTTTTCAATTCATGAAGTTTAGATATGAAAAAGTATCTTATCATCTATCCCATTTCATACTAGCTATAAAATTTCTTGTTAATCAATGAAGTTTTGTCTAGTTCTTTATTGCTCAAACTCGAGAAGACTACTAGGTTATTCACAATAGTGATTGCCTAGTTACAATAAATTATTAATATTTTGGAAAACCTATGAACTACACAATTTTGAACATTTATGAGCATTAGCACAACATTGTAGCAATTGTTTCCAATGTGCTTTCTATCTTGGAAGTTGAGGTGGGCATTCGTTTGGGTCACTTCAATTGAAATATTAATAATGTTAATAATCATTGGCTTGCAATTGAGGAGAATGAGAGTAATGTTGGGGGTTAATGTGGAAGCAAATAAAGAAGAAAAGGAGGACAAGAATTCTTTTAAATAATCATAATAAGTATGGGAAACATGAAAATGAATATGAAAATCAATAATTCACAATTTGTATCCCATATTACCAAACAAAAGTTTTTCTATAGGAAAAATGAACATGGAAATCGATAATTTGCAAGGAAATACATGTGGAACACCGCATCACAAATGCCATAATTAATCAATGATTAATGACTATACAAAATGAAGGTGGGATGTTGAAATCAATGTTCTTTACATTACCTACCCACCAACACATGCATGCGCATGCATTTGTAAAGATACGTGGCAAGCATTTTCTAGACACTATCATTATATAATGGTTTATTTGAATGTTCCTTCACATAAATACCCTATGAATCTATCTCGTTGTCTCAACCTCCTCCACGTCTTCTAAGAATGTGGGGATTTTCGTATTAGATTGTTTCAACTCTGCATCGTCTCCCAAAATGTGTTCATCGAAGCAAATTAACTCAACTTCTTATTCCTTCCATGTATGTGTGTGGCCCCATTGGTTATGGGTGGTCCACGGGGGTGTCACTTAGTGAAACCATGCCATAGCACGTTCATTCATGGCATATGAAACAATACCCCTAATTTCAATAAATATTGGAAAATACCTCCCAAATTCATTTTTTTTAACCCCCTCCCAATATGCCTTCCCAAATTAAAAAAACCCATATTTTCACTATATATTGTATGTGTCCATTGTTTCATTTACATTTTTTTACCCCTTTATATATCTACCTAGTATATTGACATGATACCCCTCTTATGAACCCACATGCATTCTACAACGCACCTTGCTTCTTTCGATGTATATTGTGGATGCACATTACTTCTCCCACAATGCAATTACTCAACCGCATATCATTATGATTTGTGGCATCTAATGGTATAATGAAGAGATGGTGTTATGATTTACTTCACGAGTTTGACCTCCGCACGTGTCTTTGTCTGTCGGCTGCTCTCCTCTACCACACGTCTCCACCTTCCAGCTGCTCCTCTACCCGTGCGTCTCTGCCTACTGAATGCTCCTTAGCATTTTCTCTCCACCGTGATCTCTACTCTCTACTTGGTATCTTCATAGGTTTATCCTCACGGTTTTACCTCTGTGTGATTTCTTATGGGTTTACCATCATGATTTGTATATTTTTTTTATCTCAGTGTGAGTTCTTATGGGTTTTACCTCTATGTGTTGGGTTCCTTTCCCTAAGTGACGGTGAGATTACCCTTCAAATGTGGATTGTGGGTTTCTCAACATGACTATCGGAGAGTATTATTATGCTTAGTATGACTAAGTGTATCTTGTGCTAAGTGACTATGTGTCCTTATCATGACTGTTATGGGTATGACTGAATTACTTAAGCCTATTCTTTTGATTGAAACCTCTCTTTCTATTGACTAAGAGTCTGAGACCTATTTCTTTCCGCAGTAATCCTTTCTCTCAAGGTACGTATATGGTTTACCCTATTTGACTTATCCCTTCGGTGACAAGATCAAACTCAAAAATATTTTAGTATAAGGACGATCCAATAATGGTTATAATTTTTTAATACTGTATCTATTATTTATGTACATGACATTTGGTGAAACATCTCAATGACCAACTTCAACACAGTGACCAGTAGAGCATTAAGTTGAAAGAGATGAAAATTATGTTCTTGCTTTATTACAGTTTAAAGTTTTATTAGCAACACTATTCTAAATTTGAATTTATATGTCCATGCAGTTATGTTTATTACTTGTATTAAAACATCACTAACCCTTAAATTTCAATAATATGATATGTACAAAACAACCATGCTAATATCAGGCTCAACAGACTTGTATATTGCCCTTCAAAGTAATTTGTGTAATAGGTATATATATCATTATTCATTAGCACACCATTAAAATGCCATCTTGATTATTTATAGATTTGTGTTGGTGGTATTCAGTGTTCACCCATTTCTTCATATAATTTGTACCCTATGCAACAATCTGTGGAAAACAGATGTATCATGGGAGCAAAAACATAGATATCCTCAGGGTGTTTTTCAATTGCTCGATAGCATGACAATGTAATTCATATGAAAACAACATAAATAGAATAACCACTTTTCTTCTCATATCCTGAAACAAGATATCATTGGTTTATAAGATAGTTGAGAAAAGGTGAAAATTGGACAAGATTTTCTGTACCAGAAGTTGTTTTGGTCAAGTTTCAACCACTAGATTCTAATGTTTTCAAAAACAACAGTAAGGAAACATAGGGGCTATATAGAGAACGATATGAGAAATTTATAACACTCTTATTTCCATTATGACTGTCATTCAATCACCACATCAAAGACCAATGTAACTGAAACTAATATCAAGAAACATTATATAAGAAAAATACAATCATATTTGAGTAGTATGTTCTTTGAAAAATGTCACCATTCAGATTTAGGTAATGCTTTTTTCTACTTTGGAAAAAGAGCCACGAGAGTTTCTATAGAACTCGACAAGGCTATGGAATAGTTTCAATAGTGCATATCACCACCAAACCACAACTACCTGATGTTGAGAAAGATAAAAAATGAAAATAGCAGTCTAACCAGTGTTAAAAACTTATTATATAGATGTAATTCCAAACAACATCCTAAAAAGTTGAATCATCACTATGGAGTAAAACGTTTCGAACCTTTTCTAAAATTATGGTAACATCAGTCAAGTAGAATATGGATATTGTTATTCCTTCTCTTCATCCATAGAATATCCAACAAATTCTTGAAAGGGAAGAAATGGTCTACACCATAACAATGTCCTCGGAACTGAAACCTTCAACAGAGACCTCTCTATAATATCAAGCTAAAGTTGACGTATAGTATTTGTGCATATGCCATTGAGAAGTTTAGGAAAGCACAATAATTTTATGTTCTCTATAAAAAATACTTGCCTGTAGTATCAATAGTTTTACATCTTACTTCCCACCTGCTCAATCTATCACAACTCATAAAGTCATAGGTTATCACTTGATTGAGAAAATATGGTCCTGCTCAGCACAAAGAATGATATAATATTTAATTTTGAGCTTGCTATTTGTAACAAAGATAAAAAACATTATCGAGCATATCATAGAAGAAGAGGATTGCATACACCTTTAACATCAATAGTATTCATGGACCACCAAAACTTGTAATCTTCATGCAGGAAAGTGCCAAGTCTAATGATATCATGTCTTCAATTTTTTTTGGGGACCCATGGTCCCAAATTCAGATTTATGCTTAATTCATAAGAAATTCTCAACCTACAAAGACAACAACAATTGTATAAAAATATCTGCAACACTACAAGATATTGAGACAACATATAATGTACTAGATAATTGTGATAAATAAATTTCATCTAAACATAGAAAAAGAAAATTATATTGACTTCAAAGCTACCAACCTTCCTATCACCAAGCACTGGAGTCAAGCTTCTTGGAACCTCTTTCTCGACAGTAAGAAAACCACCTAGTGGGTCACTTGATTTCCTACAACATTTAAAGGCATGGACAAAGCAGTAAATTATTATAATCATATATCAGTGAGATAATGATCAAATTAAAAGTATAGATGCTTGAACTACATAGAATATAAGCATACCCTAGTTTAATTTGACCACTAAGAACAATATAAGGAGTATGGATCTTGGCCTAAGTGTCATGCATTTTTTCCATGGACATCAAAGGGGTGTCCCCAATATTCATTTGCTTAAGATTCAATTCCTCCTGATATAGTTTCATACGTTTTTCTTGTTTCATGTTTTGAGGGCCTTTTCCATGGAACTTATGTGATAGTTTCTGAAAAGTTTCCTTAGGTGTCATCCGCAAATAGATATTGATAGCAAATAAATTTATGATTTCTCTGAACAAACATTAATGAATTAAAATGGGAGACCATCATGCCTAAAGCATTAGGCAATTTAAATATTAAGAAAAGAATCTTACAATATGTCCAAACTCATCTAAACGATCTAATTGTATCTCTTTTGGCCCATCGGTATCACGTACTCCAACAAGTTTGGTATTTTTTTTATCCATATTTATTCCACCCCATTCCATAGACTCTTTCAATGCTCCCCTTTCCTTCAACAGTCGCAAGGCCCTTGCCAAACCCTTTCCAATGGAAGCTTCTTTAATTATATCATATGTTGCCACTTCCTCCTCTTCTTCTACTTTTAGATCACTGGGATCTATATCCATTTCTTTCACCTCTTTCCACCCGCCTATGGCTTCTACAACATCATCTTGTTTGATAGGACCTGGACCCGCATCATCCTCTTTAAAGACATCTTCAATTACAGGTTTATGAGTGTTTGGTTCAACAATAACAAAATTAGAGTTATAAAACAATGAGATAGTACAAAGCAATATCATATAAAAACAAATACCTATTATAACTGTAATGGCTACAATAGAACTACTTACAAAATTTAAGGATCCACTAACATTATTTCTGCAATCCTTTCGTTATCCACACACCTTCATCAAGCTGTAAAATCAACATAGATTCATCCATCTCTATAAATACAACTTTATTTTCCTACACATCACTTGATGATCGGCTTTGACCATTTCATTTTTCTTCATTTGCAGCTACTGCTAACTGAGCTACTACCTGGGGGCCAGACCCCCTACTAGTTTATGCTTGCTTTCTCAGTGTATCTTTCTTGGTATTCTCTAATGACTTGTGAATATCTTCATCCTCCCCACCAAAGAGAACATCTACATCTTCATCTACATGCATTGCATCTGATGACTTCTCATCTCGAATCCCTCTCGAAGTCTCTACTGCTTTCTTATATGCATATTGATATGCACTTTTCCTGAGTTTAGCTCCTTCCTTTTCTGCATTTTCCCTAGAAACCTTTCTTTCTGTATCATCCATAGAACCAAGGTCTCCAACACCCAATCCGGTAGCAATTGTTTATGCGTCGAGCACATCAACGTCCAACTTATCCTTCTTCCGCAACTTTTTCTTCTTCTTAGGTTTCTTAAATTGAAGTATTTCCTCCTGAGTATAATAATCATAAATAATTGATCATGTTTGAGCGAGTAACTATTTATTTCGAGTAGTCATAGCTGTGCCTTCCAGCCTCGTGCGTATCTGAAGAGACAAAAATTATTACACAAACATAAAAGATAACATCAACATTCTACATATTTGGAGAGAAAAATTTACACAAACATAAAAGGTGATATCAACATTCAACTACACATTAATCCTCCCTAAACTACTGTGCTTGGATTCTTTAAAAATAATAAAATAGAACTAACAGATGGGTCTAAACCTTCAAAAATCCTAAAACAAGCCTTCAAAAAACCTAAAAACAAGGTACCTCTAAGCCTTCAAAAACCCTAAAAACAAGGCACCCCTAAGCCTAATAGAAACTCATGTATCAAACATAAAAGGCATAATATGATAAAAAGCTTATGAAGAGCTATCAACCATCTATTGTGCACCATACATATATAAACCTAGTTATTTTGCTCAGGGGCATGGTGAATGAATATGCTTGATTTGAGGTTGACGGGTTTTCCAAATTCAAGAAGAAATGGTTCTTTCTACTCATATAGTCCATAGAAGCACTTAGATTACCAAAAATTACCTTTTGATGCACAGGTTTGTCCTCAAATTTAGCCCAAAATTAGCTCATTGTTGATTAGGGGGTCAAATAGGGCGAAGAATTGCTTTTAGGGCCTAGTATGTGCCCAACAACATGGATTTATTTCTCAAATATCGATTGCTTACTATTGATACTCATTCTCAGAAGTGCCTAGGTTTGAGTTTTATCCACTTTACCATCTTGTCAAAATTGTACCTAGAACACACTGAAACTTGGTGTTTGGTTGATTTATGGTTTTTTAAAGGCTAGGACATATTTTTCCTATTGTTGTTTGAGGCTAACAAATACCTGAACTGACTAGAAATATCCCATATCAATTAATTAGGTTTTTAGAATTATCAACATATGTCAAGGTCATTAAGGAATGTGCCTAGGAATCATTTTGATTGTTGTATGAGGATTAGACTGGACATCATGCCCATGTTTTCTTTAACCATTTGAAACTATGTCAAACTCCATTATATTGTCCCAGACTAATGAGCATTCCTTTCAACCCATCTAACTCATATAGATTGCCATCAACTAGTAAATAGATTATGAAAGGGTTATCTCGTAGCTGTGGAGGTGATGTACAATAACAGATGCCATCTGGTCTTTCCAGTTAGAGCTTCCTGAGAAATAAATGATCTAATTTCTATGATAGTATCTACAATCAGATTTTTTTCCTTTTAAGTATATCAAAGTAAAATAATGCCTTTTTCATTCTGATTTCATAATAAGCAGCCAAAGATGGTATATCTCTATAAGAAAGCCTCATCTGTGTCTTTCAGGCCTCTAACATTCAGACAACTCTAACAGTCAATTAACTTGGACAGGTTCCAATCACTGTGCACATTGATCATGCAACTGACAAGTAGGAATTGATTGAAACTTTGCAAATGGTACATAACTTATTATTGAATCATAATTTTCTTTTGAATAGTTTCTAATATATTTACCAAGAAATCATTTTTAAATACAAATTATACAAACCAATAGATTTGCATGCTTTTATAGTTACCTAATTTAATGGATATTCCATTACAGTGTCTGCATTTTTATATTATCCTCATGCATAGTATGTGCTATGATTGGCAGGGAAATTTTTGCATGTTCTAGAATCCAAGGATATTTAATAAACTCTAGAGCGATTAGAAAGCATACAGACTCATAATTGTATAGAATAAATGTCAAATATTTTAGTAGTATGCACTTACTGTGATCTGATACCATGTTTTTTTGTTTACGAGGGTGTTGACTCAGTAATGGTTGATGGTTCACATCTTTATTTCAGTGAGAATGTTTAATACACAAAATATAGAACAACCATGGCCCATGTGAAGGGTATGATAGTGGAAGTTGAACTAGGGTGATTATCAGGTACATAAGATAATATAACAGTTGAAGAGTATGAGGAAAAGCTTAAGATTTAGCTCAGGTTGGCTACTTCATTCACTCACAATTATATCATATAAAGATAGCTTAAATTGCAATAGGAATCTTATAAAGCATATAGCTTTGAAATATACTTCTGAAAATGGAAATTATTCCCATCCATTGATTAACTTTATGCATTTTAGGTTGAGGAGTTCTTAATTCAAACAGGAGTTGATGCTCTTGCAGTATGCATTGGGAATGTCCATGGAAAGTATCCTCCAACTGGCCCAAAACTTAAGTTGGATCTTCTTAAGGTAATGTATATCTCAGATTTGATTTCCAAATACTACTGAAGAATAAGAAACAATTATGGTTATAATAATGGGACTAGTGTCTGGTACTTGTTTATTTTGATCCCTTTACATTGTTTTATTCCACCTCTAGAACATTTTCCTCCATCCTATAAGAGTCAACTTCTTAGATCCTATGTAGTTATTTTCTTATGTACTGGTCATAGACTAAGTCTTGTAAGTACTTTCATCAGTAATCAGACTGATATGCATTCAAACTTTGAAGAAACTTAGTACATAATATTCACAATCATCATGCCGATTGCCAACTTGTGTACCAATTCACCTCCATGGCCTATAAAATTAAACAAGTGTTTGAGGCAGGGCCTGCTATAGGAGTTAAACTACTTATGGCCTTTCTTTTGTTTTTAGCCTAAGATCTCTGCATAGTTCAACTCAGCAAATTATAGCATCCACTAGGATCTTTCCTACTGCTATTATTTTTCTTGACATTATATGCTTTTGCATCCATGTCGTGTGAATTTATATTATGGGAATTTTTTTTTCTTTAAAACATCTAAATTTGTTCTTGTATTTTTCTTAAAGCACCTGATAATTTATAAATGTATTTTCATGCATTTCAAATTTTCCTGGAAGATCATGATTCAACTGTAGCTCATGTTCCTTGAATTCCTTTCATAATCACTAAACACATGAGCATTATCTGTGATTTATATATTAGAATGAATGAAGTTATATTCTAAGCTCTGGATCAGTATTCTCTATTATTTATATATTGTAATGAATGAAGTGTTATTCTAATATATGGAGCCAAAATAAGCTACATAAGGTGGTGTGACAATCATCATACATTCCTTTGATATATTATAGTATTATGCACTGTAATTCTTAGTCTCATTGACTGCTTTTGTTCACTCTTTGGCTTTTCTTTCTAGCCCTTTCCTGGTTCTCCTCTACACTTGAGTGTTGGTTATTGTTTCTTCTAGTATGGTTGGTTTTGTTAATAATTAATCATAGGATTTCAAACCCTTAATGATATGAAGTACCTTTAATCTCATTGGCATGCCAGGTGCACAAAAAAAAATGGTATCTGTCATTTTAGTAAAATCTAGTACTAATTAAAACACTTTAGTTGATATAACTGAGATAGTCTTCATGATCTTGAGTAGCATGTCCTCTGTCATCATTTGCACTATCTTTCCCTGTCAAACTGGATTCTTCATTACTTCTTTGACTCATATGAGCTCTAAGACTTGCCAGCTAGAGATCAAATCCCCATTGTATTTTGCTTGCTAGCTTCAATGTGAATTAAGTTATTGTGATTCCATATTTTCCTCTGACATTGAAGAATTTAAAGTAATCTTAGTTTTACACTCAAGCACATCTTGAAATTTAACCCTATGATTTGGGCATGAAAATCTTGAAGTTTAATAGGCATGTGGTGCCTTCCATTTCCATTGCTTAAAATGGCTTCGAGTTGTCATTCTTAGAGAGACAATGTAAGAGATGTTGGCCTATTTTTGACACAACCATGTGATGGTGATTATCAATTCTATAACCATTATTATGATGTAAAGACATGTATTTTTCATATGAATATCATTGTTAAGAAGCACTACCACTTAAAATATAAAGTTGGAGCATAAACATGTATTCAAGCATTAAAAAACTTGCATGAATTGAAATTATGATATCATCTTTAAATTATCATTTGGAGTATTGTTTCATGATAGTGTTTTAAACATGGAGTATTTAAACATCCAACTTCCTTAGAATAGATTACATAATAAGACCAAAGAGTTCATACTCAAAACCCACAAACTATTATTTCCAAGCCCTAGTCCTAAATTCCTCATTACCACTTTGAGTTAGTCTAGTATTATTATATGAAGATGGATACACTTAACACCACCACATCTCTTAAAGCTCATAGTTGTATGTCATATTGCTAGGAAATGCTACAACAGTCAACTAGTCTCAGAGAATGAATCATGATCATGTGGTAGTTGTAGCTACTTGTGCTGTCCCATTAGGTTTCCACTATATACTCCCCGGGCTTTAAGGGTTTTAATAAATCTAATGTTTTCTCAATATTTTCTAAGCAGCCACAAATTTAGTTTTCTAAATTGATATAATGAAATTACCAATTAGTGTTTGAAGTGTTTCAACTCATAATTTCTCAGGAATAAGTTCCAGGAGCATCAGCTTGAAAAGAATCCATCTCTGGGTTGAATAGATTTGTCCTCCAAAAGTCATGAGTTTCAAATTGGAAGGTGTCTTTATCACCATGATTTTGGTCTATAATCCTGACCCATAGAGAAATTAAACAATTACAGAAATCACAAATTTTTTAATCTTATGTGAAGCAGGAGTTGACACTGACTTTTAAGAATCGATAAATTAGCAATATTGATTATGCTTGTAATTTTCATATTGAATTTATGATTCTAGCTTGTTTATTGACTTTGTACAACACAGAAATTGGTAATTCTTGATAATAACATAATACAATTGTGTTTTTTCTCTTCTGATTAGGAATTACATTTTTTAGCATTAGAAAAGGGGGTCATGCTCGTCCTGCATGGAGCTTCAGGATTTCCTGAAGAGCTTGTAAAGGTAAACCTGTTTAGCTTTTACTTGACACTAAAATTAAAAAAGTATAACTATGACCAACACTTGAACTGAGAGTTAGAAGAGAGGTTGAACTGAAAGTTAGAGTTCTGAAATCATCCATTAGCATTTGCTCTGATCTTTCCCACTGTTCACTATGAATTTTGAAAGTATTTAGAAATGGTTCTTTTTTAGAATCTAAGAAGGAAATTATTTTAGGAGCCATACATCCTCAAACGACGATGATGATGATGATTATGATGATGTTCACATGTCCAGACTCCAAAATGAACACCAAAGTGACAAAGCTTCTTGATATTTGTTTACAATCTTGCATAGACTTCGGAGTAAGGAAGTTCAATGTCAACATAGAAGTTCGAAGTGCTTACATGAATGCTCTCCAAACACCCAAGAAGGACTTGATAGATTTGATTTCCTTTGCAAGGGAATCCATGCAAGTTGTTGTTGTAGAGAAGATGCACATTTTTGGCTCAGTAAGAAAGGAATATTAAGTTAATTTTTGGGATGCTGTTCTTATTATCTAACAATATAATATCAAGGGTTATGGTTATTTTTTGGCTAACCCTGATAGCTTGTATTAGCTGTGTGACCATCCACATGAAACATTATTACAGTGACAGTGTTAAAAAAATGGATTCTAAACAATCCAAGCCTATGTTTTTGGTTTATTGATTTCAATTTTTTATTGCTTCTTTGGAGGTGGTTTCTATGCTTTTACTGATGTTCAGGCATTCACCTCTGAGTTGAAAAATAATTTGTGAGCCAAATGTCGAGGAAAGGTTTAAACTGACTTTACTTAGGAAGTGAAAGATAGATGTGAGGAGTATGATGATGAAGGTACAGAGAAGAGGAATTTATGCCATATATTGATGATGGGAAATCCAAATCATGTATTGATGAAAGCTTAAAGGATTCTGCAGAGAAAGTACAGTTTACAAAAAATGATAAAATCCAAGAAGCAAGGAAATGTTGAAAATGAAAAAGATACATCTAATCAAATGCATTATGAAACTTTTACCAAGAAACATGATATTAAGAGGGAAGTAAATAGGTAGGAAAACTAGAAAAAGACACATGGGGTAGGTGAGAATAAGAAAAATCCTACTACATCCTTGATATCATTTGATAAGAAAGACATGAAGATGCTCAGGTTGGGATTAAAAAGAACAGTTCATTATCAACATCCAAATCCAACAATATGAGGTCCATACTAAATATAAATAAGCGTACAAGTCATTTTGAGCACCATTTGAGGTCTGATGTTGCTGGTGCAGTCCCTACAAGCCATTTTGAGAACCATTTGATGTCTAATGTTTCTAGTGAAGTATCTTTAATAACTAAGGTAGAGTTGAAGACAACAAAGAGAGACTTTAAAAGGTCATCAAAGAGTGAAAGAAATATTAAGACCACTTCTTATTCTAGTGTGCAGTTCAATTAATTTGACAAAAAGGGCATTTCCTCAATAAAATGATTTGAGCAATTTACTGTGCTTCTTAGGATATGCAGTGAAGATTAATACTATTATAAAACACAAAAAGAATAAACAAAAAATTATGCATTTTCTCTCGATGTATACCAGCAGTAGTATCCAAGGGAGGTATTGTTTCCCTTTGCCTTACTGTTGATGCACTTGGTGGTACCAAGGGTGCTGGGTGAACTGCCATAGATTGTCGACCAGCTAATGTAGAGCGGATGGTTGAAGTGTGCTCATTGAAATTTATTCCTAATTGTGAAGACATGAAATAAATGTCGTGAGGATGGAGAAATTGAAGGCATGAACAAAATTTCTTTGAACTAAAAAGAAAATAGTAAATATCAAAATTAAATTGAATCCCTAAGGAAAATCCAATCAATAATGAAGAAGCAAGCTGTAGAAAATCCAAATCCACAAAAGAAGCAACCACAGATGCACATAACCCTCTTCAATTTTGATAGTTTCACAGTCCTCCCACCTCTGTTTTTAGTGAGCAGGTATTGTTTCCCTTTTCCTTACTGTTGCTGCACTTGGTGGTACCAAGGGTGCCAACTGAACTGCCACAGATGGTCGTCCATCTAATGTAGAGCAGATGGTTGAAGTGTGCTCATCGAAATTTATTCCTAACTGTTAATATGTGAAAGAAATGTTGAGAGGATGGAGAAATTGAAGACATGCACAAAATTTCTTTAAACTGAAAAAAAGTAAATATCAAAAGTAAATTGCATCCGTAAGGCAAATCCAATCAATAATTAAGAAGCAAGTTGTAGAAAATCTAAATCCTTAAAATAAGAAACCACAGACGCACAAAACCATCTTCAAGTTTGATAGTTTAACAGTCCGCCTGCCTTTGTTTTTCACGAGCATTTCTGCCCTAATATGGATAAATAAACCCCCGATATATTGCATATTGTTTATTAAAATGAAAAAAACCCTTTGACCCCAAGTATATGCCCAATATAATTTTTTATTTTTTGACCATTTTTAAGCCCCCAATATGAACGAACGTGATATCATATTGTTTTGTCAGCGATGGTCCCATGGGGTGGTCCTATGGGAAATGGGGGTAAACTGTTCTATAAATGACCTTGAATATTATGATGATTGGCTCCAAAAATGGATCGAAACTTACAAAAATGACAATGAACCTATACTCTATTGTGCGATAATGTTTTGTTTTTAAACACTTTAACATAGATTAAATCGCCATTCAAAGTATTTAAATAATACAACATATGATTGAAATTGACTAGAATAGAAAATACAAACACAATGAAACACAAACATTTACATATAAACTTATACAACAAACAAGCATTCGTTGAAATACCATGCATGTTGTCTTCTTATATTATGCATATTACAAAACATTCCAAGCTTACTATGAATCTCTGAGACACTATGGCCTTCTATAGTTCTCTATAATATACCTATGTCTCTATGGTATATCAACATCTCCTCCACACTCACAATCATACTATGTAATATTTGATGGCTAGAGAAAAAAATAAACCATTTTTCTGTTGGGCATGTGTTATTTTTTTTGTATGGGGGATCTACGATTAGAACAATATAGCACTTTGTCATATCTGTTGGGTGTTACATGTGGTGCTAGCTCAAAGGGTGTTATAGGATAGGGGAAGATCATGTAAAAACCTCCCCCCCTACTCTACGAAGTTGATAATGGAAAAAATATATCACTACTTGTCGTTACAAGATGAAGGCGAGGAAAACATTTTGGGCTATTTTTGGGTTTTTTTCCTGAAAATATATAATTTACTTTTGATTATAGTAATAGGGAATTAATCTAATTTGGGTTAATGGATTGGGTTTTTGGATGTTGTATAATAGTTATATATTATATTGTGAATTGTCAAGAAACACAATGAAAAAGATAGAGGTGTGGCTCTAAGTTTTGTTGGTTTTTCTTGTTCAGGGTTCCATGATATATCTATGTGTATTGTGTGTGTGCCATTGTGTAATATCTATTTTCCTTAATAATTTTATGCATTATTTCACTTCATAGGTTTAAAACTTGTGTGTGGTATCAGATCTTTATTATTGGCTTTTAGGGGATGCCTTTGTTGTTGAGGGTACAACATGTTTGATTTATCTTGGGTCTTTGATAAACCTAGGTCCACGGGAGCTTTGCAACAGTGATTCATGTGTTGAAAATATTGGAAAGTAGTTTGAGAATAGAGACGGATAGAACTTTGATCTATGGAATATCTTCTTATAGATCAAGAATAGTGGAATTTTGTGTATCTATGTACATAACCTACTAGATCAACAAAAGAAGTCTGGGAGCACAATTCAACTTTTCCTATCAGATTCAATATTGTTGAATGTATCTGGAAATAATAGTTTTTTGAAACTATGGAATAATCTAGGGAGTTTGTATCAATCAAAGTCCCTAGTAAACAAGTGGTTTATTCTAAAGAATATGTATCAGCTCAATATGGATGACAATGACAAAGTGACAAACCATCTAAATTTATACAATATCCCGGTAAGTCAATAACCTATGTTGGGATTAACATGGAGGAATAAGATAAATTCATTACATTATTATGTTATTTTCTAGATTCTTGGGATAATTTGATTGTAGAAAAAGGTAGTGCTAGTGAAGATACTTTAAAATAACTTTGAAAAAATAGTGGTGTCTCTACTATCAAAGGAAATGAGGAGGAAAACCATGGGTACATTGAAATTTCTACTTAATCAGTTATGTTATTCAATCTTTAAGTCAAATTTACTTCATATCAAAATAAATGCATGCATAA
The DNA here is from genome assembly GCA_001517045.1 of Pseudotsuga menziesii. Classification (NCBI taxonomy): domain Eukaryota; kingdom Viridiplantae; phylum Streptophyta; class Pinopsida; order Pinales; family Pinaceae; genus Pseudotsuga; species Pseudotsuga menziesii. Next base: position 4,261 of record LPNX010971390.1, on the reverse strand, counting down.
GGATCATTGAAAGAAAGAAATTGACAACATACACAAATATTTATATTGGGAAACCCTCTTGGTGGAGAAAACACTACACAACCTCTCCAATATAGATTCGTCAACAAAGTATAATGTCAATACAATGAAGAGCTAAATATCTCTCATAGAAAAATACCAAAGAAGCAATGATAAGATAATATAACCATTAGATAAGTCTTCCTCTGACTACTCTCTCTCTCTCTCTCTCTCTCTCTCTCTCTCTCTCTCTCTCTCTCTCTCTCTTACACTCTTGTCACTGGATTGCGTGAACTTTTGTTGTATGCTCAAATGAGGAGAGTGTCCCATTTATCTATACTCTTTTTTGGCCGACTTTTTCACTATAGGGTTGACTTCATTGGGGCAGTTTTACTGAGTGTTGGGGAAGTTTTACTAAGTAAATGGTTCTCTCTGTTTGGTTCTCCACAATAGTAAATGGAAAAATTTGGCATGCTTGACACCTAGCCTATGTAGAAGGTCATTTCTGAGCTATGATCATCAACAAAATTTCTATGAAGTAAAAAATACTTGATTTTATGAGACTACTTGATGATGTCTTGGTTCACTAGTGAGCTTGAAGAATTATTAAGTCGTATAGTAGGGTTTATCTCTCTATGATATTTGCTAATTGAATAGCATCACCGAGAAAGGGTTGAAGCCCAATTCAAGTCATGGGAAACCTTGCTGGAATAGTTACCTTATATCAAGAAACTACATTGAAAATAGTTCTGCCCTGTATCCTTTCAATTATAAACCCTTGGCAGGAACCATTTGAATGACTAATTTACTTTTTCTTCGATTGTTAGAATATGAGATTAAAAGATGGTTGCAATCCTTTTTATTTCTTTTTTTCTATTAGATGGAAGAATTTAGGATTAAATGTTTACATTTTTTTGTTGTTTTAGTGTTGTCATTTAGAGTTAAAGATACTCTATGGTTTTTGCGTAGGAGGATTTGGGTTTGGCATGCTTATTTAAGGTTTCCATATATATTTAGAAATATGTAGGCTAGAGAACATGGGGATGGATGGTACTTTAATAAGGAGCAAATATGATAAATTTTCACTTTCGAGACTAGATGATATGGATTCCAAGAGCAATTTTTTGAAATCTTACTGCACCTTTATCAAGGACATTTGGCCTACATTGAAATCAATATATATTGTCAATATTTAAGAGGTATATCAAGAGACAATGAAATTATGCTTAGGTTTCAACATTATATCTCTCAAACCTACATTATATTTTACTACTTTTCATATGTTTATTTTATGCACCTGGAAAAGTAAATCCTACAACACTTTTATCAAGGACATTGGCATGCAACTCAAGATGCAAGTGAATTTACCTTATTTTTTTATTTGGTGTGCATTGAAAAAAATATTATCCTTTTTTATAAGTCTATCAAGAAACAATATAATTATGATTAGAGTTCAACATTATATCTCTTGGACCTGCATTCTCTTTGAACATTTTTTGTATGTTGATTTTATGCACCCAGAAATGTTGTGAGACCGGGCAGTTATTTTTTTTCTCATATAAATTTTCATTACCTGGGGTTTTATTCTCTGATTTGATATGTAACTATGAACAATATGACAAAATTATTGTTTGAATTGTTAGTGGGTTCGTGTTGGAATCTATTTTGTTTATCGACAACAATATGAGTAACCATCTCTAGTACTTGTAGTGTATCAAAGCTGAATTGGTTATATTTATTATTTTCAATAAAATTATCACTCATGTTCTATGTGAAGCGGAGTTAGTTATATTAATTGTTTTCATAAAACTATCACTTATAATCTTCATTTAATATATCGGTTAGAATTATAGGAATGTTATTTGAGTTCATTTACTTTGAAATCAATCAAATCTATATGAGGAATTAGTCTCCTTGATCATACTATATTTCTTGGGAAATATCCAATCCAACCACTAACTTGTTATTCATGGAAAGCATTATTTTTGTTATAAGTGTCATACTAACAACTCATTGTCCCAGTCCAATTTTCTTATACAAGACTGGGCATCAATCTAACCAACTACATGCCGAAAATGAAATTGTTATTTTCATTGCTAAAGTTGAGAGTGAATTTGATTGAAGGTTTCAACTTGTTTCCCTTTAAATTTTCAATCTTTGTATTTTTATTTTTATTTTGTTTACTTTTATTCATGGTGCATCCCTATTTGTGCTTTGTAGCATAAAAAATTGTGTGAATTGAATATAGTATATCAGTCTATAAGAATCTATCTTATGGTTTTCAACTACTAGAATAATTGGCATAACTATTGAATCAAAAAAATGTCTACCCATGTTAAGGTTTTAATTACACGGAGACACAAAAATGTAAATTTTAATGCTCTTTGTTGCTAATTTTAAGATACCAGTGAGAAAGAGATGATAATTCAAGAAGTTGCAAATAATAATGAATTCTCTTGCAAGTCTTCCATATCCAAAAAATCATTCTTTACAGTATTTTTCCTATGCAAAACCATGCAAAAACCATATCTTAGAATTGATTTAGTCTGTATTTAATAGCTAGAATGGCTTAGCACCAACCATCTAATCAGCTAGTCATAAAAGATGAGTGACACTTATAAATATCTCAATACCTCTATATCCATCTCATTTCATGATCTTGAAATAATAATAAAAATCACACCTAGTGTAATTGATGGATTTGGTTGAATTTCATTGAATAACTCTGATATTTGGTACATTAAGCATTTTTTGTCACTTTGGTATTTGCAGGGACCATAAATAGGCCATTGTACTATCAAATAAATATGCTAGTAATTTTCTTGAATTATATCATGCCACTTTAGGGATGGTTAAATTCCATTCTAATTAGTTAAAGATACTTTAACTGAGCTTTAGGAGAGGATTTTATTGATTTCAATCTAAGGTGCACTTTCCTTGACATTTTTTTTCAATCCAAGTTAAACAGCTTCCATACATGTAAAAATGGTTTTTCGTGGGAAAAAATTGAAAACCTAAAATTTTGTTATGTTTGTTAGGATATCTACTAGAATAATTATTTATCTAGATATTTTTTCAATATTTGAACACATGGAATTATTATTTTTATGGGAAGACATGCCTTCCTCTACATGCTTTCTATTCTATATCTATAAGAGATTCCAATTATTTCAACATCTCTGGAAAACGCACCTTTTTATTAAGGACAAGCAATGCCAACAATTTCATATAGGATGCACATTTCTATCATGACAATGGGAAACTTACTTAAAAAGAAGTGCAAACTGTATAAAAAAATCAATAGATCAAGACAAAGACAACCATACATGGCCATCTATAAAAATAATCCAACACTCAATATATATTTTAGATAGAAGGAAAATATGTATAGGGTTATTATACGATACTTCTTATTTGGGTATCTTACAACATTATAGAAATATACATTCAACTAACAAGCATTAAATGGCCTATTTCACATACTAAAACATCTTAAATATTTCCAAAGGAATTGGTATGTAATGTACATTGCAATATGACCAAGGTTTGGAACACAATATGCAAATAAATTAAATTTCTACCAAGATAGGTTCATATATATGATTGAATCAATAACAGTGCATTTCTATCTAGAAAAATATTAGGAAACACGAAAAGGTAAATCAAATAAAATCATAACTAGTGATGAGTACAAATTGTTGTTTGACTAAAGGCTTTGGTTTTATAATTTTTCAGTGATTAAAGAATATTTAACATAAATTATTGAGAGAGTTTATAATAGTTGCTACCTAAAATTATATTCAATAAATCAAAAGGTTTCTATCACTTTAAATTTATGATAATATTCATAGATGAATGGGAAATCACTACTAATTAGTAAACGAACTTCTTGACAATTGAAAAGTACAAGTTCCCAATCAAGAATATGCATGGCATAAATTGTTGAAGAATGTAACTTTGGAAGATATTATTATTTTATCTTGTACATCCTTGGGAGCATATTCATATTGTATTTTATCATGTAAAAAACCTTTAAGGAATGAGTGTAACCCCTTTGATAAAGTCAGCTTAGAAGAATGCAAAAGAAATAGTAAAATATGAATATTTAATGTTTCCATTGAGAATTCGACCTCATAAGGAGAAAGTCTTTCATGGTACAAGTATAAATTGAGAATTAGATCCCATCACTTACTCAAGCAATTTTTATACACACACACACACACAGAGAGAGAGAGAGAGAGAGAGAGAGAGAGAGAGAGAGAGA
>LPNX010971358.1:0-13963 GCA_001517045.1 Pseudotsuga menziesii | reverse complement strand
CTCAAATGGGATCTACTTCAACCATCCGGAATAAGGTATGATTTGAGATCCTTTAGTATTAGATGCTTTATTTCTCTTGCATATTGGGAAGGGATTGATTTCTACAGTTTCTCTATCTGTTGTGGTACACCCCAAGCAATAGGAGGTTTCTCCCCTTAAAAAAATTGGTGACCATACTGGGGAGGTTCCTAGTTGTTTTTCTTTGGGGGGTTTTCGGCATTCACTGTGCTTGAAATGCTACGATTTGTCTATTTCTGTGTTGGGTCTAGGAGCATGTTTTCCTAGTATTTTCATGTAGGAGTAAATTTTGTCTCAGCTTGTCTATTTGCCTTATTTTTCTCTCCTTTTATCCATGTACATGGGTTTTTCTTTCACAATCGCATGTACACGCGGGTTTTCCTGGAATAATCACGTATGTATGTAGGTTTACTGAGAACAGTCGCGTATGCCTTGATTTTTTGTTTTTTTGGGAAGATTAAGTTTTTCTGGGTGAGTTTGGATGATTGCTGAGTCTTCTTGGATGCTTTTGGAGTCTGTATACACCCTTGCTTCTAACCAGAGACTTTTTTAGTTTCATTTTTGAAAATGTTCTTGTCATTTCATTTTCTACCTTTTTTTTGAGATTGGTGCATTAGGTCTCTTTTACCTTGGTGCTTTGCTTGGCTGTTGTTTGTGAGTGGTTGCAGAGTCTAAGGGTTGTAGAGTTATATTTTTTGCTTTTTATCCCATTTAATTCAAAAATACAAAAATATTTTACTTTTTGCATAGTTATGCATTATTTGCATTTTGCATTAGCATGGTACTTGCATTAGGTTTTCTTGGTGAATATTAGTCAGATTTTCATATAGGAATGATTGCATATACATTTGAAGTAAAAATTTTGAACTTCACATAGTAGCATACCCTATTTTTCATTCAACACAGTGCATTTGCATTGATTGTTAGGTGTACATTTTACTTCTTGTTGTGTCATAACATCATTAGTTGCACATCCATTTACCCTTTGTGTAATAAATCCAATTAAAATCAACGCATAATAAAATTAATTACACACTTTTATTTTCTAGGGTGCATCAACAAGAATAGGTTTTAGGGTCTTGGAATAGTTCATTGTGAGTTAATTCTCTAAGACCACTAAACAAAACAATTAGGTGTCTATCTAGGTTAAAGTGTGAAATCCTTTATATAATTAGTGTTTCTCAGGATCCTCCTCTTACAAAGGAGTTAAGCATGAGGCAGTGTGAGCAATTATGATTGGGATGATCCATGATTGTGATTAATTAGAACCGGAGATATTTCTAGGATTGTATTTGTATCTGGGGGCCTTTGAGTTATTGGCTAGTGCACCCTTGAGGTACTAGTTGTGCTTTTAGGCTTCGATATTTGTTACCTTGCCCATATGGTCAATCCCACCTGCGACTGTCCGCCTGAGCATTGATTATATCAAAATGAGCTGAGTTTCCTTACCTAGGTTATCGAGGGGGTATTTACAGAGGTTATTCTGCAAGTGTCCTGGCTAGGTAGGGGTCTGACAGCACAATCACTATATGCGTGGAAGCTGTGGGCCAATATAATTAGTTACGAACCTTCGCTTGTTATGTATGGGATTCTCAAGCCTCTCCTAGGAAAGATATACATGCTTATTTTGGGAGCTCATATATCCTACCCTTGGTTTACTTGTGATTTGGATTTACATTTTTAGGTGTATGCTCTGTGCATGCTAGTTTTCCTAGGGTTTGCGTAATTAGATTGAGTCTTTTATTTTTTGATTCATTGTGGATTTGGGCACGGAACCTCATCATTTTAATTGTTTAGCAGGACTTCCGCCATCCATGTCTCCTCCTTTTTTTGGAGACGAAACCAGACAGTCCAGGTGGACTACTTCTCACTTTGATTCACACACCATGGGAGATCATGAGGATGAGATTCCAGAGATGTCATATCCACCTCACGAGGTTGGGGAGGAAGATCCTACTAGTACATATGATGCACCACACGATAACCCTTCACGGTCTTGTTATGATCCCTCATTCATAGGTCGCTGATATTGGCTGCTGAATGACGAGACTCACTATGAACACACAAGAACTAGTCACTGTTAGATATGGCATGCCTGATATCCCTACACTTGATCTGGCATATCATGCCAAGTCAAAAGTTTACCCTAGCACTACACCTCGGGGCATTCCCATTCCTTTCCATTCAGAGAGATTTGGGGGCACTAGTCACATTGCACCTTATGTCCCTGTGGTGGAGGCATCTTCACATGCTCATCCTAGACCTAATGTTAGTAATCCTATGCGGATACCAGAACTGAGACGAGTGAACATTGGGAACACCACTTATATTCCTTTACAAATCCCTTAGTCTTCAAACCCTTTTCCTTCAAATGCATTCTTAATGACCCATCCTCTGCCTAGTTCATGTGGGCCTTCAGGCTAGAATGTTGCTACTAGCCATGTACATTCTATGACTATTAACACAGTAGTATCTTAGAGCTGAGTACCTCCTATTGTGTCAGCAGGTCATGTACCTATTTATAGATTGTCTCATGTTCCAGCTCATGGATCTCCCCATATCCCTAACTATGGACCTTCTCATGGTACATCCCATTGAACACCTTATGGAGCTTCCCATGGACATTCTAATGGACCAAAATATGGAAAAAAATACCAACCATATGGGTACAGGTATCAAAAACCTGCTTACTCTTCAAATTATGGCTTTGTAGTGCCTTATAATCAAGTTACCCCACATCACAATGCTTCCGTGCAACCCTTCATGATTCAAATGGGAGGAGGTTATTATGGCTAAGGCCATGGTATTTATATCAATCAACCTTACATGAACCAAAACTACTAGGGAGCATGGCATCAACCGGATCAACCTAGGCTCCCTTTCCTTGCAACATTGAACTTACCTGACTTGTCAAGATTGATGAACGATCCCTTGTCTCATAAACCAGCATGGCTAAAATTCCCTAACAAGATTCCTTCGTACATTCCCAAGTTCGAAGGTAAGGAGGGTGAATATCCTAGTGAGCATGTCACCACTTTACACCTTTGGTTCGCTTCCAATTCCTTACATGATGATTCCATCTATTTGATGCTATTTCAACGCACCCTCATGGGTCCTGCGGAAAAATGGCATATAGAGTTATTGGGGGGGTTATGATATGTATGATGACCTTGCCATGACTTTCCTTAATCATTTACAACTACCCGTACGTTACGACGCTGGTACCAAACTCTTGTTGACCTTCTGGAAAGATAGAGCCAAACAAATTTTGGATCATATTCAAGAGTGGTGTAGATGGAAATGATTAATCAAAGTATTTATACCACCAGATTTTCTTCTTGAATGGTTCCTCAAATCATTGTTACCTTACATCGCGAAGGATGTTTCTACATTCAGAGTTCAAAACAAGGAACAAGCTATCTTTAGGGCTCAAGAGTTGGATTTGATCTATGCTCAATCCAGACTTTTGTATGAGATTATACCAAATGCTCCAAGATCGAATTTCGACCCCAAGGTCAAGCCTCGGTCACATGCCGATGGTATTGTTGGCTCTATGAGTACCAAACCTATAGACTCGATTACTAACAAGTGAGCTAGTTATCAATTAACAAGTCTGGTTCGGGACAAGCTACAAATTTGTCTCAACCTACCTAATCAGCGAGTGTACTCTCTGTGCAATCATCGAACCTAAAAGGCAACCAACAGCTTGGAAGGAATAAGAAAAAATGAAAAAATAATCATAAGGGTGGGAATAAGAATGAACATGCTAATAATAATGAAAAGAACACTAATAATGTTGGGGAGGATAAGCAGTCTAAACGTAAGGTGAAGTTTCCTTGTAAGTTGTGTAAGGATGACCACCTCACTCACTTGTGCCCTCGTATGGAAGATGCCTCAAATTTCATAGCATAGGGACCAACTGTGTTTACTAATCCTTTACCTAACAATAAAAATATGAACTCGAGGACCGTTGATCCTAGTTGTGCATCTGGTGGAACTCAAAACCCGCCGGAGGTCGATAGTGGTCATGGTTGCATCAACATGGTGAGAGCTGCTAAAGTTGTGACTTGTTCAAAATATTATGGTTCGTCACAACCAGACCTTGGGAAAGAACCTTCCCCACCCGAGATCCATTTACAAATCAAAAATCCTACGGATAAACTTGAAGCTCCACCTCGTATTCATAAGGGATTCTTAAAGCATTCGGGGCATAATCTTAATTTTTGAGCTGCCCAAAACTATTCAGTTGTCAAGGATTTGGGCCAAACGTTTTTTGCGATGTCCACGTTAGAAGTGCTTCAGACTTTTCCTCGACAGAGGAAATCCTTGTTGTCTGTTGTTGGGGTTAGTGATAATAGCTCTTCTTCCATTATCAAATTTGAAACCATGGGAGTACAACCTCGCTTGTCTTACTACGTGTCTCTTTTGATTCATGTAGAGTGTCTCAACAACACCATCATGCATACTATCATTGATGAAGGTGATTATACTTTCGTGATGTCTTTGTCTTGTTGGAAGGGATTAGGTTCCCCCACGTTGTCTCAATCTGCCAACATGTTGACGAATTTCTATGGTAGATCATTTCAGTCACATGGGATACTTCCTTCTCTAGAGGTCCAATTGGGAGGGAAGACCATTGCAATCAAGGTCGAGGTGGTTGATGCAACCCTTGACTACAATCTTTTACTGGGTAGGAATTGTATGTATAGTGTGAAATCCGTAGCTTCTTCCTTATTTTGAGTGGTATGCTTTCCGTTTAATGGGAATATTGTTACGATTGATCAAAATTAATTCCATAATCCAAGTGTCAATGAATCATCGGGAGCTTCTATCCCGATTATCGATCATTCTCAGCCGACAACTGAGAATGTTGGTGTGGGCATGTATCCTTTGCTTATGGGAACCTTTAGTTGTCCTTCACCAGTTCTTATGATTGGGTCTAGTCTTGGTAGGGCTTCATCCTCATCGAATTTGGTGTATTTTTGCACTACCCATATGGAATATCCTTGGATTCTTCCTTCATTGAGTACTTCGAGTGTTCCTATCGAGACAGAAGTGCCATTTCCTACAACAATGGTGGTGTATCAAGCTAATCTTGATTACGTTGCAGAGCCTAGTATTTCCTCTTCGCAGATAGAGGAGGAGGACCTGTATGTGCTTCCTGCATGGGCAGTAGAGTCATCCCACTCACATGATTTCCTCGATGATCATTTTTTCCATCGGATGAATCTATTCTTGAGGCCATGTCTAGGGTTGAGAAACCTTGGGAAGAATTGCATCACCGATCATATTTCCTTCCTAAGCTCAATCGTATGGAGTATGATGACTTTAGGGAGATTCTTAGTGAGAAAATTGATAGCCATGTGGTTCCATTAAGCTCTCCTGGTCAGATGGATGATAGGAACATGGCTAATTTGTCACCAACAATTCCGATTAATATTTCTCGTGATCCTGGAAAAGTTGAGAATGCCTACATTGGGGCAAGTAGTTCCCCCAATGTGATCAAGGAGTATACTGAGTTGTTTAAAGAGTTTAAGTACATTTTCGCTTGGTCATACGAAGAAATGCCGGGTACAGACCCTCGTATTGTCGAACATGAGATCAAGTCGTATCCAAATGCAAAATCGGTTGGACAACGTTTGTGTGTTGTGAATCCTAAAAAAACACCTGCAATTAAAGCTGAGATAGAGAAACTACTTAAATTTGGTTTTATCAATCCCGTTCCCTTGATAGAGTGGGTTTCAAATCCTATTCTAGTGGATAAGAGCCAGGGAGCGATACAAATATGCACTGATTTCTGTGACTTAAATTGCACATGTCTTAAGGATAATTTACCCACACCATTTATTGACCAGATTTTGGATGAGTGTGTGGGAAGTGAGGTATTTTCCTGTATGGACGGTTTTTCTGGATATAGTCAAATTCAAATTAAGCTCGAGGATCAACACAAGACCACATTTATTTGTCCTTGGGGTACCTTTGCATGTTGGAAAATGCCTTTCGGCCTTAAAAATGCCGAAGATACATTTTAGGGAGCAATGACCTTAATCTTTCACAGTATTAAAATGATTATTGAATTATATTTGGTTGATCTTGCTGCTCACTCTCATTTGAGAGTGCGTCATCCATATCATTTGATATTATTGTTCGAAAGATGTCGTCATTATCAAGTTTGTTTAAATCCTCATAAGTGCATCTTTTGCGTGACTGTTGGTCATTTACTAGGATTCATCTTATGCAAGGAGGGTATTAGATTCGATCCCCTAAAGGTTGAGGGAATACTTCAGTTGTCTTCCCCACGTAATATTAGACACATTTAGTTCTTTACAAGGCATGGCAAACTTCTTGCGGAGATTCGTGGTTAATTTTTCCAACTTGACTAAATGATTTATGTATCTTTTGAAGAAGGACACTCCTTTTTATTGGGATGAGTGATCCCAGGAGTCTTTTGATGCTCTTAAGTGAGCCTTAGCAAAGGCCCCCGTGCTTAGTCCACCAAACTATAGCCGTGATTTATTGATTTATGTGGCCGTGTCTCAAGAGACGGTTGGTAAGGTTTTGGTTCAGGAAGATGAGGAGCTCCATGAGCATGTCATATATTATTTGAGCCAGAACCTTATAGATGCGAAACTTCGCTATTCCCATGTGGAGAAGCTAGCCTTGGCCACTGTTCATGCGGTTCAGCATTTGAGACATTACATTCTCCTTCGCCAAACTTTGGTTGTAGCTCACATCAATCTGTTTCAGTTCATCCTCACTAGAAGGATGATTGGGGGAAAATATAATAAATGGATTGTGATTTTGCAAGAGTTTGATCTCAAATTCATTTTGGTGAAATTGAAGAAGTTGTTAATCTTTGCGGAGCTTATTTCCAATTTTACAAACTTGGAGGAGGAGTAGGTTTATGAGGATTCTTTTTTCGATGAGCATATATTCCTCATCTAAACTATGGACCCTTGGTACGGGGATGTCATCATGTATTTACAAACATTGAAGGTCCCTACTCACCTCTCATGGGATGAGCGGCAACAATTACATCATGTAGCTAAGAACTACCTTATAGTGGATAACACTTTGTGCCACCGTGGAATAGATTCCATTTTACGGCGTTGTTTAACCCATGATGAGGCTTAGGTTCTGCTTAATGATTGCCATGGACGGGCATATGATGGTCATTTATTGGGGATTTTGATGGCCCAAAAAATCTTGAGAGCAGGCTATTTTTGGCCATCCATATTCAAAGATTGCGTTAATGTATTCAAGAAGTGACACCCTTTCCAGGTGTTTGCACGTAATATGCACTCGCGTCCATCCCCATTGCATCCTATTTTCACCGTCGATCCCTTTACCAAGTGGGGGCTTGATTTTATGGATCGAAAACTAGCTTCGACTGGGAGGCATCATCACATTATTGTGGCTGTCGATTACTTCATGAAATGGGAAGAGGCTATGTCCACAGTTAAATTTGACGGTCAAAGAACCATGCATTTTGTTTTCAACTAGATTATCACGTGGTTCAGCATTCCGAAATAGCTTTTCACTGACCATGGTAGGCATTTTCAGAACAAAATGATGGAAGAGTTAGCTTCCAAGTTAGGATATAAGCAAGAGCACTCCTCTTCTTATTACCCTTAAGCAAATGGACAGGTTGAAGCAGTGAACAAATCACTTAAGTCTATTCTCCAATGAACCATCAAACAAAGCAAGATTAATTGGCATATCATATTGTATTATGCTTTTTGGGCCTATAGAGCCACGGTTAAGACTGCCACCAATTTTTATCCCCATCAACTTGTGCATGGGGTGGAGTCAGTTTTGCTGGTTGAATGCGAAACCCTTCTCTGAAGCTAGGTGTGGAGATTTTACCAGACACTTCCGCCTTGGAAGAGCATTTGGTCCACTTAGAGCAGTGCTGAGATGCCTTAGTGGCTCTAGAGGTTAACAAGCATAGCGTTAAGGTCCAATATGATAATTTAGTCCGCCTGAGGAAGTTTAGTGAAGGTGACTTGGTCCTTTTATGGGATTAAGCTAAGGAACCCTTGGGGGTAGGGAAATTTAATCCCATGTGGCATGGTCCTTACGTGGCTAAACAATTCTTAGAGAAAGGTTCCTATGAGTTCGTTGATTATGAAGGGATAGCCTTGGCAGAGCATAGAAATGGGATCTATCTCAAAAAATACTATGCATGTTCTTTAGCCAGGGCTGATTTTTGTATATTATTGTACAGTTTTGCAGTGCATAGTTAGGTTTTCTTACGGTGATCGGGTTTGTTGATTAGCTTTCGTTTCTTATGGAAGATGTCGATGGAGTATTTCGTTTACATAGGATTCACTAATGGTGCTAGCCGTCACACTCAAAACTCAGCTTCGGATGCTTGGGTGATCTATACTCCTATGGGTCAAGTATTATCTTCAGGAGGTGTATGTTTACGGCCTTCTTAAAACAATGTTGCTAAATATAGTGCCTTCATTGAGTTATTGCATGATGACATTTCACATGGTGTTCATTCTCTTGAGGTACGTCTTGATTTGCAGTTAGTGGTTTCACAGCTTAATGGCTTGTATCACATTAGGGATCTGACATTATTACGAAGATTCTTATGTGTTAGATTGCTAGAACAACAATTTGCGAGTATAACATACATTCATGTTCCAAGAATTTTTAATCAAGTTGCTGACCCATATACTAACTATGTGTTAGATTGGCATTTATTTCATAGACGATAAGCATATCAAAAACACATTTTACACACATGTAAATAAAATAAAATCGATTATCATAAAAAAAATTTCATTAACTTCAAAAAGTGATGTCATAATACATAAGTGTCATATAGAAAATTGGGGCTTCTGAGCCACAAAAAAAATACTACACGGTCATAAAAAATGTATAGACCTATGCCTCTAAGCTTGAGGTGAAGGAGGGTTCTGATCATGATAGCACACTAAGGATCTAGCTAGCCAGAGAAATAGTCGAACCCATGATCATGGTACTCCAACCACCTAGCGCTGCATGGCCTCAGGAAAGTTCTCAACTTGCACAATGGTTACTCTATGTGTCAAACAAACAAAGTTCATGTGGATGCTTTGGAGCGTCCACTCCATGGTCCACACCCATAATATAGTCACCCCTTCCCCTCCATTGATGATGAGGAAAGCCATCTGGCCGTCGTGGTACTACATCTGCATATACATGACAGATTGTCACTATGTGTTGTCACACCAAAAACATGTCTTTTTGAGTTTATATATAAGAAAACACAAAAAGTAAATAATTAAAAATTAAAAAGTGGGTTTGGGATTCTTTACCTATGTCTCCATAAGCCGCTCCTGGTGGTAGCGGCATATATGGGTCTCCACAGAAGTCTATCCCTGCATAGGGGCAGTTGTCTATGGCGATGATCTATCTCTGCCACCATGGAAAGAAATATTTTGGGTAGGGGTTAGCCACCCTGTAACCACCCAGTATACGCATGAAATTCACCCAACATTGCTGGAATGGATCCCTAACTCCATGCGGAGCAATGTCCACTCTAGGGCTTAGCCCTGGCACCCTCTCAAAGAAAAATGTGCTTAGTATACTGTCGAACCCAAATTTCCACACTCTACCCATCTTGGAGTCATTGAGTTACTATTTCATGTTGCTCACAAGTGTAGTACTCCAGTCATATACTGTAGGTCGCATGCACTCTACTACATAGAACATCATTGGCCATGAGGCCTGGTGGAGTGAAGCCAAACCTGCAATCCTACCTAGTGCCAAAAGTATGGCTTTCAGCCCCAGAATATGAATAGCGTTTATCAAGATTTGACTCCCAACCTTATCCGTGTTTGGAAAGTAGTACACATCTATGTACTCATCTATGGTCAGCCTACCTCCTGGCCCATGGGATCGGAGGTTCACCACCTCCCCTCGTCGGGACAAACCTATGATGAAATATATGATCTCAAACTCAATGCTCAGCGATATCCCATCCATTTGAAATGTTTCAGACTCTGGATCCCAATAGTCTACCAGTAGCTAGAGTAGTCTTGGTTTGGCCCTTAAGCTGCCAAGATACCAAAACTTGTACAAACCACATGCCGATAATGCTTGTTGAGCCATGATATCACCTTGCACAACTTCCTCAACATCACCATGCTCTCTTTCTCTCCACTCTAGCATCGTCCTGCACAAATGTTTTTTTATTTATCATTATTTTCCTTTAAAATCTTGTTTGCGGCCTTGTATGCAACTGTTTCCAAAACAACCACATATATATGCGACTTTTGATGCATTTTTCGCATATGGTGAGCCCTATATGTGGAAAAATGCCCGATTTCCACATGGGATGAAATGCATAAGTTAGGATGGATGAAAGAAATAATTTGACCATGAAAATTTAAAAATTTTGCATTAAAATGAAAGAGAGGGGCATGTGTTTCTACCTGGATCAAATGTGGAGGGATTCCGCTGGACGATGCTCCCGGAATTCGCTTCATAATTTTTGAGCTCAAATGCACTATGTTGGGTAAAAAATTCAAATGGTATGAAAATTTTAAATTTTTCACTATTTATAGAAAATAATTGAAATTTTTACCCACTTTCTATAGTTTTTGACCGTTTGAACTAATTTGATGTTGTAGGAATCCATTTTGAGTGTGATTTGACCGTGGCTTTGAACCGTTCATGATTATTTTAGGTATTATGTCGAAACTGGTATTTAGGTTAGGCTTCACATCCATTTTCACTTTGCATAACCTTATCACCGTTTCATCTAAACCTTAGGTATGAACCCATTCCATCTTGTCACAGAACCATCTTGCTACTTTTAGAAGTGGCATGTTGTGAATGGTAGAGCTTTACCATACATGGGTACCCTAGGTAGATCATGTTTTTCATTTGGTTCCCATGCCGACATTTCTCCTTTAGGGTGTGGGATTCCTTTGTATAGTACCACCATGACTTTGAGCAAGAGCGTCATAGTCCTCTTGAACTTTATGTTGGCCATTTCCCTGGGACTCCCTTGTATATGTCAAGTTGTAATCACATTATCATGATTTTTTATTGCCTTATTTGAGCCTTACACCGGTTTCCCTGACTTTGATTATCAGCCATATAGCCCGATCTTGTCTCATGTCTGGCCAAGCAGAGCCTTTTTATATATCCTTTGTAGCTTGATTCCCCATTTTTACTAGGAGGTGGCTTTCCTTCGAGTGTTGTTATCCTACACATGTTTCCTTGCATTAACCATAGGTATGTTCCATTGCTTGGAACTATTTTGTTTTCCCCTTGACCCTCGTCTCCTCCTAGATTTGTAACTATAAATCACTTTTATTTTTTTGCAATCTTTTCAAAATATCTGGAAAAAGTCCAAAAAAAATTAAAAAACCAAAAATCCGGATAGGAAGAGATGTTATCTTTGGCAGCAGTCGAGTCTTGTTGCCTTGAAACAGAGCATTGTATATCACATCCGTTGGTTGGGTTAATAGTTTGAATTTAGGATTTGTACTCATTTCTCTGAGTTTATCTCCACCGACTGGTTAAGCTTCTAGTCCCTATAGACCCTCTGTTGATGCCCCCTATGTCAAAGAGATGTCCCAATTTTGTATATCGAGTCTATGCTGCCTACTTTCAGTCACCAGTCGCCTTTATTCTCTTGTTCAAATGAAGTTGGATCCTGAGTCAGCCATTCCTTAGTTGTCTAGACTTTGCATGTCATCCATTCTTGGTACTATTACTGGTTCATGCACATCTTGTTCGAGTCCTTCCACATTATACCGTGTTTTTGAGTACCTGGTGTTGGTTAATGGGGGATGCCTTAATGCCCTCCTTCCAGTGGATTCCATCCCATTGAATTCAGATCATTTATTCTATGATAGGAGTCTAGAGTCATTTGAGTTCCTTGAGACTTACAGTCATCAGTGGTAGGTTCTCTTGCCATCAACAGTTTTGGGAATACATCAATGTCCCCTGATCGATGGATTCTTTCAAGTGTTCAACCTAAACACATTTATTCACACTTGTTATATTGCACTCTAGTACCTTGATTCCCATTTTCATTATCAGTGGGTGATCTTGTGTCTGTTGATGGTATAGATCAATGACTGGTAATGAGACGATGGAGTACTATGTTTGACCTTGACACCTTTATTCACATAGTAGGACATGTACTCGTAGTAGTGTGTGTAGAAGACTTTCCAGATTGGTGGCATTCAACATGTGCTACCTCCTTGATCGTGCCAGTTTTCATGGGATTTCAGCTCTCGTGACTTGGTTCCAGTGTATGTCAGATATCTTTAGCCATTATGAACATCTTGATCCACTATATATCTTTAGCTTTCATGGAGATCTTGATCCTTTGTATATCTTCATCATGGAGATTTTGATCTATTATATATTGTACGTGGCTATGACCACACATGTCATATTTTGTATCATGCCTATTCATGGCAACTGTACTCTTATGTATCCAGGACTACTATATGTATTTGTAGTCATATGGAGAGATTAATTATTGTACTATAATGATGGATGGTTGGTTCTTCCACCTGGATCTTCATCACTCCACTTTTGGAATGGATTTATAATGTATTTCAGCCATCATGTTACCCCTCTCACCTCACACATTAGGGGGCATCTGTTACAGTTGATTTTACCACACATGGTTGATCACACATTTATGGCATTCTCTATCCCTCTGCAGAATATTTGGAGCCCATGGACAAATATTGTACCTTTGATGTTTCCAAGATCATCCCTAAAAACACCTATTATTTGTTGTATGCAACTTTTAATCCCTTTCTCGCATATATACACGGATATTGACCTTAGACCAGCATACATCGGGATGTGTGCATAAGTCCAAATATTTTTGGAGTTTTCCTTGATGTGGATCTGAATCACTTTTCTCTTGGCCTTCCATATGGGTTGAGATCTCTCGGATTTAACCCTCCATTACCCCATTGGAGTACTATATAAGGAACCCCTTGGATACATTGAAGAAGAGGAATTGAAGAGCAAGAGAACTATAGTCCATTGTTTCTGTAGCTTGCTTGTACTTGAGTCTGCATCCCTTTGTCCATTAGAGAACTTTGTGTTCTTCCCAATATTTCCTTTTCTTGTGAGCTTGATATCGAGAGATGGAGGATTGAGGTGATGGAGGCTTAGGTGGAGGACTCGGTTTCTCTGGTTTGCAGACATGCCGACAGAGGTTGTCACTTGTGTAATATCTAATTATGTTAATAGAAATATCTTTTCTTGTCCAATGATGTGCATTGAAATGAATATTGTATCCATGGATTTGTTTAATTTCTTATACATTATTGATTATATATGCTAGAGTATATCTAACACCATATTATATAGCATGCTTGTCTTGTTTGTTGTTTTTGAGAGCAAATTGCTAACACAAGTGGGATTGGAAAAATATCAACGAGGATCTACTTCAACTTTCTAGAATAAGGTATGATCCAAGATCCTTTAGTGTTAGATGCTTTATTTCTCTTGCATATTGGAAAGGTATTGATTTCTGCGGTTTCTCTATCTGTTGTGGTACACCCCAAGCCATAGGAAGTTTCTCTCCGTAACACCATCCTCCCAAACCTGATACTCAACTCGAGCGAGGTGAGTTCATAGATCCATGTTTCATATATATATTTATTTTTTGTCACATTCTACATGTAATTTAAATTTGTGGTATGTAACTGACTTACAATTTTCACGATTTTAACTTCTGTAGTTTTCATTGGGAATTTTTTTTTTGTGATGTGCATAAGGAAGGCTAGGGTCATAGTGTAGCTGGCAGTAGTGGCCATGATGGTCAATATCTCAATCAATGGCATAGGAGTGATTTGTAGACTGTTATTTGTGGACGTTATTAGTTTGGACTTTATTATTTTGTACTTTATGATTATCGATATATATATATATATATATATATATATATATATGTGTGTGTGTGTGT
>LPNX010971351.1:67909-111842 GCA_001517045.1 Pseudotsuga menziesii | reverse complement strand
TTACCATCAAGCTACTTTCACCATTGAGAACTCTTTTGGCCCATTTCCACCACCGGAAAAGGAAAAGAAGCAGCTTGGAGCTCGAAGCCACCGACATCGGACCAGGGCAACGGACTCCACCAACCTCCTCATTGGAGGTAATATCAATAAAATCACCATTATACATTTCTTTACTGTTTTTGCTTCATATTTACTTTCTACTGCTTTAGCTTAGTCTTTGTTTTAGTTTATCTTTGTTTACATCATTGAACTGCTACTAAGGATTCCAGATTCCTTAGTAGGTGCTCATCAGCGCAAGCTAGGGTGAAAACCCTAGCTACGGATTAGAGACCATTTTGGAACAATGCTTAGCTACAGAAACCTATGTTTCAGGTTTTTTGAAATAAATACTAACTCCAAAGTTCTTTTAAAAATATTTACAAGTTAGAACTCATTAAAATGAGCCTAAAAACATTTAATAAAGATTTTCCTATTGACTTTATACCTCTTAATAAAATAAATTTGACTAATTTATTTGAGGAGATAACATCTAGATCCTACTCGGGGATGGAATACTCCCTGTGAGGTTCGAAGAACCACGGATCCAATGCCTTTCCTATAAAACAAAAAATCAAACCTATCTTCTAGTGTTCCATTGGGCATGGAGTCATCTGGCTTGAGCAATTGATCCTCTGAAAACCTACAGCCTACCTGTAGCTTGCCTGTAGCCTACTCTTCTATCATCTATAATTTGTATTGTGTCTAGTCCATTGGGCTATGGGTTCATTTAATTCCATCACTAGATCTCTACAATATTTATTCAAACTCTGAATGCAAATTCACTGTAGCAAACTAAAAAACTAAAAAGAATCTCCAACCATGCTTGATGATGAGATTATTCTCTACCTATTCCTACTCTAACCACTTTACTAATGCTTAATCAAATAAACGTATGCTTCCAGTGAAGCCATGTTAGAAATAGATTTTCTGACAAAATTCTTGATCTCGACCCCAAGAATAATGGAAGGTACATCGAATAGGAAAGTGGTTTGAACAGATGATAAAACCAACTTCCATCTGACAGAAATATTTTAACATATATGCTGCTCATAGAATCCAAATAATCAGAAATAGGATCATCAAATTTACAAGGAAATACCTCTTATTTCTGTTGTTCCAACTGACTGAGATGCTTTTATTGATGACTGTCTTCAATTGTCTTAATGCTGAATGTGGACTGCTCAACCTCTGTCAAAGGAAAATGCAAGCTCAATTGCTGATCTCAACCTTTCTTCTCCCTTTCACCATATCTCTGTAATTTGAATTCATCATGATGATACGCTGGCCTATTACAGCTGACAATTTATTCTCACTGGAATTTTGATCTACAAATTCATAACCATCATCAACCACAGCATGCACACATTTTTTATCATCTCTCTGCTGAAAAGTAGAACTAGATGAAATTCCATAAGTGGACAAATCTTTACAAACCTTAAAATATTCTTCTTCATCACTGTATTTGTTAAATATGGGAATATCATGATAAAATGCTAATGATATGGATGAAGATTCTTGCATGAGATTATCAGCAACTGGATCTTGAAAAAGATTTCGAAAAATATTACCTAGTTTCTCATGGTTACTGCAACTTCCCTTGATCTGCAAATATAGAAACTGTGAGCTACCCTTAGCATCTACTGTGGATATGAAATTGTCATATGTTGATCTATTAATCTATTCATCATCTTTCGGGTTTCCAAAGGGGACAGTCTAATCTTCATCACAAATTGAGACAATAGAAGCATTTGGTACAATGTCAAAAGCACCTCTACTATGATTAACATCCTGAAGATCATCAATATATTGGTCATAATGAGAGGTGTACCGTATTTCAGCATATCCTTCATGATAGTCTAAATCTTTATTCAACAAACTAAATTCATAACATCCAGGATATAGAAATTCATTTGGAAATTGGTCTTTACAAAACACATGAAAAGAAGCATGAAAATATGCCAAAGAGCTGATACTTGATTTTGTAAGAGACCGGCACCAGTCAAGAGCAATCCCCTCTAGTGAATACCTGAAAAGCTTAATTTGAACATCCTCATGTACAATTTCAAGCCAATAAATAAAGTCATGAAAATCCAGCAAGTGTTTAGCTGGCACTTCCCACTCTTCTCCTTGAAATATGGGAATACCATGTTCCCATTCATCTCTACTAGGAAATGGATTAGGGAAACCAACAATATTTGAAAATCACAGAAAGCATACCTTTTTGCTAAGATCTGGTTCATTTCATACCAGTGGAGTCACTGACAGATTTTTTAACAATGGAGTTGCCACTGAATGTGTCCTTCATGGAGTCACCAGATAGATGATTACAACCAAGATAATGTCTAGGATTTGACTATCATCAAAGCTGGATCTATGTCGTCTCCTAGGAAAGACGAGCTTCAATCTCTTCTCCTCGGCAACGGAGCCAATTTGTTAGCTCTCCAGGAAACTCTTCTAGGTTCCAGCTTGAATATTCCTGGTAACTTAATTATTTTCTCGATGATTCACTCAAATGGATCAAGTCAGATGACTAAATCAAACCTCACTCACTCAAGACATGCATAAACACAACCAGATTGACAAGGATTTTAACTATCACTGTTCAGACAGTTATAAATAAATGAATGTACGAAGAACACTTAATTTACTAGCAGAAACATACACACAAAGTATATATGAATGGCCAGATAAACCAAGTAAAATACTTGCAAATTCTAGTTTATGGATGTATTGACAAGTTGACAGTTATCAAACATCAGACAAATAGATCTAACATGAATTTGACATTCAGATGCAAGTATAGAATAGACAAGAAGATGAAAATCTGAACAAGTAATAACAAAAGAAGCTTGTATTACTGATCATGAATTGAGAAGCTTAAGATTACAATATCTGAAAAAGTATCTAAAATTTGAACACTTTACAATCATTCTTCAATGATATTAAATGATCTTTTACAAATCAGTTTCAATATCCTAAAAAGATGGATATGATAACCTCTTTTCCTATCTCAAATCCGAATTTGTGAGGTGGCTAGAAAATGCAGAAAGTTTTGGAAATATGCTGCTCCAATATTGACCTATATCTCTCAAATAAAAACATATTTTGGAAAATGGAGAGAGGGTTTAGTATATTGGTTTGTTATGAGCAAACAAATCTCTCCGTTATTTGGGATCCATTTTCATTTTCCCGAAAATTGTATTTCAAAAATATGTGTCAAACAGGGGAATTATGAGATCTAAAATTTAGGGCTCAGAGATGGATTTTATTTTCCCAATCTGTGATACCTATAGGAAAAATGACAGAGGTTATTGTTCTCTGACATGTTAGGAAAAATATTCTCTGACTATTTTTCATAATGATTCTCCAGTCACTGAGAATCATCATTTGAAAATGATGACTTTTTAAAGTAAAAACGCCAATTTCGGTGGCTTTGAGCACCCTGAAATTTCGGTCTTAGCTATTGAAAGTCCACTTTTGGTGGATTAGAGAACGTTTTGGAATAGTGCTTAGCCATGGAAACCCGTGTTTCAATTTTTTAGAAATAAAGACTAACTCCGAAGTTCTTTGAAATTTTTTTACAAGTTAGAACTCATTAAAATGAGCCTGAAAAAATTTAATAAAGTTTTTCCTAATGGCTTTCTACCTCTTAATAAAATAAATTTGACTAATTTATTTGAGGAGATAATAGACTGAATGGGGGAGTATCTCTAAAAACCATGCTACAGGATGGGATGGTATATGGATTGGAGGATAATTTATTAAAAACTTCTTGAACCAAATAAATATATTTCTCCCAATATATTGGATACTGCAAGTGAGCTAACAAAATCAAAGACATAGATGGCTGATTTTATTAATGTGAAGTGAATGGAGACATAAGATAATGAATGAACGGTGTATCTAACCCCAAAAATCTCCTCTTTCATATAGAGTTATAGTAGTGTTCCCCACAAACTAGGAATTCCATTCACCCTTATGCTACTGTGTAGTAGAGATGCTTAAATTACATGCCCTGATAATGAAGCTAGGATATACGAGTGACCTATAGGTTTTAGATAGCCCTTTATTTATGACAAATCCACATGATGTTTAAAGTTGGTCTTGAGTAACTAGCATAATTAAAAATATGCATGTATGAAAATAAATAATGATGTAAGATTGTTTTGGTTTAGTCATTGGCATTATCTTCTTCTTAGTTCTTTTATTTGAAAAATAAAACAAAAAACAAAGTTGCATTATTCCCTAAACTAAGAATGCAACATTTTATTTATATACATATTTCCATACCCTAAGAAGAAAGAAAACATGTTTATTCAAGTATAGTGGTTCTCCCAATGAAACCAAGTGTGAAGCAAAATGAGAATTGTATCTTTATCCACATATGAAAAGATTGTTGCAGCGATTACCTGGATGTGGAAGTTCAACCAAATTACTTTTCTTTGCATCAACAGGTGTCGAATGAAGGAATGGTATTGTGGATGGGTTACCACTTGGAACCAACTTTCGATATAGTCTTGGTACTCACCTCCCTTCACTATGCCATACAGATCCTCTTCTTCTAGTTGAGCAGTTGTTTGAGCATATGACGGATCTATTAACTTGCATGTAGAGATATCTTCAGTTTCACGTCGCTCTCCATTAGATTAGTCCACAATTGTTCATCTTCCTCTATAGTTTGGCAGGGGTAATATTTTTATATCTCTTGGGACTGTGGTTTGTCTTCCATTTCAGGAGAGGTTGATAAGCTCTTAATTGTTGTCAAGATGTTTTTTACCTAATGAGAATCATTCATAGCTACTGCTAGGATATGAGACAGTTCTCTCATGCTAATAAGCACCTTCAAATCCATGTTGATAGTTGGTAGGTCCTGCTTCACACATGGTTAGTGGTTGGGGTTCTTACAACACCCAAAAAAAATTATTTATGTTTTTTTGAAAGACTATCTACTACTAGAACAAATTTGCAAATTAAACAAACCACACTTTTATAAAATACAACACCTACATGAATTTAACTTGTGGAAAGTAAACAAACCTAAGATTACTGAAAAGATAGCACATTTGCAGAAGGGTAAATTGCAGGAAGGTAAACTACCTATGTTTGCAGAAAGAAAAGTGCACCCAAGAGAAGTAAATAAAAAAGTAAACACTCTTTTGCAAGAAGTGAAACTTGCAAAAAGTAAAGACACCTAAGAGAAAATAAGCACACTTTATGAAACACACTTGCAAAAATAAGTTTAAGGAAAATAAAACACTTGCAAAAAGGAACAATAAGGATTTGGGGAAACCCACTAAGTGGATGTGCAGTTTCTTACCTGTCGTCTTACCGTTCTCCCCTCCCCCTTTTTTTCTAATGTAAAAGCTTCCTATATACCTAAAATCAAACCCCTTTAGCACCTCCCGGGCTATGGCGCCAAAATGTTGGGTAAATTATGCAATATCTAATTGAACATTTAATTGTCAACCTATGAAGGTAACCTTGGAGGTACAAACACTATATGTGTAGGCTTAAATCGTATTCTAATATGATCTAATCTAATCTAAAAATGATTTGAAATGTTTAATACTAAGATTCTTAATCGAGTGATCATTAATTCAATTCATATTTAAGATCCTAATGCTAACTAAATACAATCAAATCTAAAATATATAAAGCATTCAAATTTCAAGCTTTTTTTTTGTAAGCTGCACAAATCTATTATATTACAAAGGCAAAAAATACATAGTTTAACTTGGCTACCTAAGATTGAAGGAGATGAAGTCCCCTCTAGAGCCTCTCAAAAAATAATAGCCCTCTGACAAAATAACGTTTAAGATAACCAAGGATAAAAGTACAGGATTACGGCCCACATACTGAGACATAATTACAGTAATCCATCATAAAAAATGATAAGCTCAAATACATGAGCGAATACAGAGGTTCCATAGCAGACAGAAGAACAAACATTTACCTGATAAAAAAAAAGACCAAAACTACTGTTGGCTAGACCAAAAAACCTGGGTGAAGAGTTCATTGAGCTAGAGGCATTTCTTCAATGATGGGGTAGGCCCATCTTTCTTCCTATGACAAAGTAGGTGAGTCAATGGAAGCATTCAGAACCAGAGAGAGTGTATGCCATTGCAACTGCTGCACCATCTATTGGACCGACATTTCCTTCATACGCTTTAAAAGAGGCTTGACCGTGGAGGGGACTGGAAAGGCCTTGATACGAGTAACTTTAGTTGAGAAACCAGTTGCACTTTCAGTGCCACCAAGACTGGTAAGAGCCCGACCACCAGATTCACTACCATTGGCACCACCACCATGAGAATGACCCCCCTTCTTCATCGTGTTCAGACTAGAGATGCTATCCGTGCCTTTCTAAGCAAAGGAATTGTCCATCGCTATAAGATGAGCTTCAATGTTAGTGATTTTAGAATTTATGGTATGCACCGCCACCTGAACCTCAGACCAATTGCTGAGCATGTCCTCTGCCAGGTTGCAGAGCATGTTCTTCATCATCCAATAATGGTTGATTTGTCTTCTGTCCTCACCAGTCGAGAGCTTCTGGTTGAGGACCTAATTCTCCCAGGCTTCAACCAAAACACATACCCACAGAGAGATGTAAGGTTTGTAATCCACCAAAGTCTGAGAACTGCAACCCCTTTGGGCTTTGCCATGCCTGGAGCTGGCTCTTCTTGGAGTGCCTCTCTGCCTAGACATGGCTGCCAAATTGAACCTGAAACCAATTCACTGGGGAAAGATCTTACCTACAGAGAGATAATGGAACATAGGAACCCAAACACAGCTAACTTCCCGACGCACAGTAAACCTAGTAATACTTCTCTCCATGCCATAAATATTGAATTGAGTCCAACCTAGATTCCTGTCATTCAAAGTACCTACAAGCATTAACGTTCGTAGTAGAGCCATGATAGCACCTAGGTTGACGGACCTTCGCCAGCGCACGTCACATGAGCCAAAGTGACTAAGGAAGAATATCCCACGCACAAAGATATTTCAAGGTTCTGGAGGTGTGCGTTGTCGATGGGGGTGACAGTTTTGGGCTTTAGGAGGTCGACACGTGCACGTTGCAGTGGCCAAAAAGGGGGACAGCTATCATCAGAAATACCACCCGGATCTGCGAATTCAATTTTCAAGCTTTAACATAATTGCAAAAATGAAATAATGTTCAAACTAACTTCAATACAATCCTACCTCTAAATCATATCCTTTCAAATGAAAATAACTAATAAAAGCACTCATTCTAATATGACTCAAAAACTAAATTATGTAAACAGAAAACTATGTAATGACACATAAAGCATAACATCTGACAGAAAGTGAACTTGGCAATTGATTTCTCATTTAATATTTCAATGCTTTAATCAAATTAATAGATTTCATTAATATGAATTTTAATAAGTTTTATATCAGCATAGAGTTTACAGTTCAATTCAATATTAAAATGAATTATTATTTATAATTGAAACTATTCTAAATTAAACTTGCATTTAAAACTACAGTAAAATAAATAAAATTTGCTAATTACGAATTAAAAAAAAGGAATACTATTGTTAAGTCTAAGCTACATAAGCAAAATAATCATTCAAGGTGTAATAAAACTACCTATCCTATTCTTATGAATTTAAAAACTATCTAATGTGCAAAATCAAAGATCTAATCTATCAAACAAGTTCAATTACAAACAAACTATTCAAGAACGGGAAACTATACTACTCTAATTAACCTATGAAATTCAGTCCAACAGTTAACTACAAATTTACAAGAGAAAGATGAAATGCTACTCTAAATACCAAGCATGGAATGGAAACTAATACTTTTAAAACAATAAATTAATTGTAAGCAAACTATTTCATTCCTATTAACAAATTGAAATGCTCTCTATTGTTGCGGAAAGGAAACTAATTTATGAGACAAAATTCAAATTCTATCTAGAACATAGAACTATTATTTAACAAAATATATGGCTACGGAATTCAGAAACCTATCTTCTATGAATGCAAATTCAAAGCAAGAAAACCCTATGATACAAGAGAAGAAACAAAAAGCATAAAGAAAATAAAAGCAATTCTATTTCCTATCTACGACAAACAAGACAAAGCAAAAACGTTTTAAGTGCTAAAGATTTAATTCTTAATCCTACTTCTGTCAACTAATAGAGTTTTGGGAATGAGAGCAGGTCCTATGGAAAAAAAAATTGCTAAGGTAAACGTGACAGGTAAGCAAACGTAAAAGGAAATGACATGTATAAAATTGTTGATACAAAGAGAAGAAATGCAAACGGAAAAATGTAAATGTAAGCAACATAAATGCAAGGAAAAGATACGACTAGGTAGTAAACAACAAAGGACAAACATGAATGGGAAAAACAGAATGGAAAAATGTGATGTCTGTTCGGAAATTTTTTTATCCCTTTCTATTAAGCCATTCAAAAAAATGTGTGCAAGTAGGGGTAAATGGGCCTAATTGGAAAGTGGATTTCAAACCGTTTTCTCAGATTCCGTACGGTTTTCTCACACGCTGCCCTTGAAATTCGTCTCTTGAAGTGATGATGGGAATGGTATGTACAAAATT
This sequence comes from Pseudotsuga menziesii, assembly GCA_001517045.1. Classification (NCBI taxonomy): domain Eukaryota; kingdom Viridiplantae; phylum Streptophyta; class Pinopsida; order Pinales; family Pinaceae; genus Pseudotsuga; species Pseudotsuga menziesii. The sequence continues at coordinate 103,223 of LPNX010971351.1, read as the reverse complement.
GAAAATGATAAGACAATGGAATAGAGCTCTGCAACTGGGAGAAGCTGACTAATATACTGGATGGAAATAAATATAATTCAAAGTACAAATAATCTAAGCAATTAACAAATGAATTATATAATTGAATCTACTTAGCTAACAATATGCACAAAGACAACACAACATATCCGGATCACACACTTGTCACTAATGGGCCCTCTGAGGTGACAGTGGCTTCCATTCACGAGATAATTAGCCACCAACCATGAAGCAAAAGATAAAACCAAGAATTGAACAAAGCTTTTGTATTAAAATTGGAAGCAAAATTTACATAACGTTTTTTCTATCATTCTTCAGAACCCTAGGCATATTTATATAATGATTTACAATGGAGATCAGGTCGACCCTTTCAGTGGTCGATCCCTCTAAAAATAGAGAGCCTTCAATGCTATAGAAACGATTCATTAATACATAGGTCATTCTCCCCTCAATTCATGCATGGTGATTTCTTGAATGTGGACAGTGGATGCGCTAAAGGCTTGGACTATCTATGACATGAATCTTCACCAACAAGAGCTCATGATCCATAAGTTCTAGGTTGGAAAAAAAAACCCATATTTCTGTTTTCGGCATGAATGCGTCCAGATAGGAAAACAAATGTCTACAGGTGTGAACGACGGGTTAAATGACCTGTAACTGAAATTTAACTCACAAATTGGGTTTCTGGGCTGAATTTCAGCTAGGTTGTTGCATAATTTAATTGTTGGGTGCTGAGTTTAATTATGGCTAGGATGTGTGCTATATTACATGTCCCTTTTTGGTGTGATGGGTGCTCTCCTCCTCTTCACGATGTGCGTTAATTTTCATTTCGTGTGCCCTGTTCTTCTTTAACGTCCTACATAAAACAAAAACATGTGTTAGTTATATCAAAACAATATTTAAATCAATGCTTTTATATTCTATATAAGTGGTCACATGATTTTTATTCCTTTTCTATTTAAAAGGAAGAATTTCAAACATGGAAGGAATTCCCACCTGTTAAAGTGGATGAAAAAACCCTTTTATGAGTTAAAGCTCTTTTATTCTTAAATAATCATTTTTTTTAATCATCTGAGATTTAAAACTAAGTATTATTTATAATAAGAATTCTTTTTAAATTTCTTTTAAGCATCATTTTCAATAATTATTTATTTTGTTAGAAAAATAATGCAAAGAAATCTTAGCATTAACTCATGGTTTTATTTTACATATGCATGAGCAATGAGACTGGCAAGAATCGGAAGATAAATGTATCATGGAATCAAGACAAAGGAAATCTAAACTCAAGGAACCAATAAGTAACATGTCATCAAAACTCAGTGTAGAACTTAGGATCGAAAGAAGGGTTGAATGAAAGGTTAGGTGAAGTACCGAAATGTTTATGATTTGCACAATATTGTGTTTAATACATTGAAAATAACATATTAAGCTCCATTTACATTTAAGTGTTTTAATTAATGGAATACAATAAAAGATATCCCCTTTTAAGGGTAGTTGTATCAAATTACAATAAGTAGGCTAAGAAATTAATATAAATAAAATCATTATAAAAGACAATTCCAGAGCCCAACAGTAAGCGAGTAAATGTGCCCAACCTCCCTAGATTCATGAAAAATGATGTTAGAGTGACTGAAAGTGAACTAACTTATGGGAATCAGAGCATAATGGGATATAACTGAATACCTACTAGAGTCAATTGTTGGACACTGTTGGCGGCGCTCACAATGGGTTCCTAAATTATATGGATTAATCCTTGGAGCACCAAATTCATGCAAAAAGACACAATAAGTGGTTTTTGTCCCCTAGATATGTCCTCCATGCATTAGTGAAGTGATGAAGACCTCCTAAGCTAGGAAAATGGTTAAATAGACTATGTGGTCAAAGGGAGGATTAATAATACTCCTAACAGATATGACAAGAAATGAAGGGGATTATCGATGGAAGTCAACTCAAGATGTATCATATCCTGCAATGGCAGGGTAGTATGTAAGTATGTTTCAATTATTAGAGCATTAGGGTAGGATAGAATTTAGTATTCAATGCCACTCACAATATAAATAAAGTAGTATAGAACTAGAAATTAGTATAAAATAAATCTATCCAAGTAAATATGGAATAGAATACTAGGTAATCATTATGCCTTTAATGCAAGTATTTTTAGTTAGATTGTTTTTCAGTTAAGGATAAATTTGCTATATTTATAATCGTTATGATAATAAATAAGCAATAAGTACCATCTCCAAAATGAAATATGATAAAAAAAGGTAACATCTCAAAGGAAAGGATAGTTATAACATTATCAACGGTTAGAAAAACATAAAGGATGGGATGGTCATAGCACACGGTAAATATAGATAGGCCACCCATAGCTAGTTGCATACTTAATATATCAGAACAAGGCTGGGGATAGTAATTGTAGCAGGTGAGTAGCTAAAACACACTTATCTATAAGAATACTAGGGAACCATGGAGGAAACACCACTTATGTGATATTACGAAGAGGAGTACAAGTAAAATATTTTCATCAGAGACATAGGTGAGTTCATTGTGCAACAGAGTGTTAAAAACCATGTCTACAACCCCATCTACGCAAAAGTGTCAATCAAAAGTAAAATCAAGCAACGAGAATCAAATGTTGGAGGTTCCTATCCTAATGGAGGTTGAAGTTTAGGGGCCATTGTAAGGCAAGGTCCCTTTCCTAAATTATTCAAACTTCAATATTCTAGATGAAGGACGGTTCTCGAAACTGGTGTTGAAATATTGTAACTTTGAAGAATATTCTAAATGTATTTTACTGATGTACCCCAAGGGAGATGTCTTATTCTTTTGTCGGGATGTTACTATTGTATTTGGTCATCGTAGAGTCATGAGGTATAACCTCCATTGTAATTCAAGTCAATAGTACCCTAATGAATATAATATAATATTTTTTTAAGTCTTCCTAAGTGAAGTCAACCTAGACAGTTTAGTGGGGCTGACTTGTTAGGTTAAAAGTCAAGTGACAAAAAGAGTATAAATAAAGGAGTTGTGTTCCTTATTTGAACACAGACACTCACTTGTGTATTGCGCATAGGAGAGAGAGAGAGAGAGAGAGAAAGAGAGACAGAGAGAGAGAGACTATCAAGGAGGAGTATTACCCATTTGTTTTTTTTATCTTATACATCTTATACAGAGGAATTTTTGATGGGTTTTTTCCCCTTGAGGGTTTCCTGGGATAAATATGTGTCTATCTTGTGATTTTGTTTCTTTCAGTGATTGTGCATATACTATTGTTGTGAATTTGGATTAAACACTAATGATATCTAGATAAGAACATGAAATATTAACATGGTATCAAATCTAGCTTATAAAATAACATTCACAAGGTGAAACTCTCTCTTATCTCCCTCTGGTAAGAAATTAGGGTTTTTGTAAAATTTGGGATTTTGAAGATCTACTTGCATAGAAAGTTGTGCATCCCTAGAGCACATATATTGATCCCTATATTGAATTTTTTGAGTGGGAGAATCTCTGGGAAATACAAACCCTATTTTTTCCTTGAACCAGAAAACTAAAGAAAAACAAAAACTATAAATCTGTAGAAATTGAAATCTCGCAAGCAAGTTTTGAAGGGTGAAGATTTGGAATCTCCAAAAATCAAGTGGACCAACCAACTAGCCTCAGTCAAGTGCATCTCCTGGAAAGTTCAACATTTCATTTTGAGAAATTTCAATTTTTAGTAACCTCCTGGATAAGATGGCCCTAAGCACTAATCTTGAGGACAAGATGGAAGGCATTGAAAGATTTCGAGCATGGAAGTATAAGATTGGTATCATTATTAGAGAGAATTATATTGGAAAATACATCAAAGATGAAGTTCCTAAACCAGAAGAAGATGAAGCTATGGAGAAGCACCAGAAGGAACTAATCAAGTCAATGAGGATCATTGCTTATTCTATCAAACATCACTTGATCCCTCAAGTGTCATCTAAAGAGACACCAAATAAAATGTATGATGCCCTTTCCAGAATGTATGAGAGAAGGAACATCAATACAGAGATGAATTTGATAGCTCAACTAAAGAGAACCAAGATGAGTAAAGGAGAATCCATTCAAGATTACTTCACAAGGGTCTCCCAGTTCAAGGAACAACTAGATGCTATTGGAGAATCCATTGATGAAGATGAACTAGTCATGACTGCTCTCAATAGTATCACTAGACCTTGGGAATCATTCATACAGACTATGTTTTCCAAAAAAGTAAGTATGAAGTTTGACACTGTATGGGAAGATTGCATCCAAGAAGAAGCTAGAATAGCTAACAAAGAAGCTCTACTTAATGAAGATGATCAAGCTCTAGCCACCCATACCAGAATAAGAATACAATCAAACTTCAAGAAGGATAGTCACAAGGATTATATACCTCCAAATAAGTTTCAAAGGAAAAGAGAAAGCAAAGAGAAGAAATACTACTCCAAATATCAATGTTACAACTATCATAAGATAGGACACCTTGCAAGAGAGTGTCCATTGAAGAAGAACAACAAAAAAATACATCATTCTCATCTATTTGAAATGATGATGAAGAAGAATAAATACCTTGAAATAGACAAGAAAAAGAAGATGTAGAAAGATATGTACTATTCTCTATAGTCTCTGGGAATGTAATACATGGAGAAGATACATGTCTTATTGATAGTGGTGCCTCAAAGCACATGACAAGGAAGAAGAAAAATATGTCAAGAATTGAATAAAATAACTCTCCTTGAAAAGTATCATTAGGATATGACTATCAATATCCCATCAAAGGAATTGGTGAATCAAGCTACAAGCTTGACTTTGGAACCTCCATGAATATGAAGGAAGTACTATATGTACCAGGTTTGAAAAATAACTTAATTTCCATTTCAGTAAGTGAAAAGAAAGGATATATATTTTCTTTTAAATATGGAAAAGTACTCATCTGGAACAAAGGAAATAAAATTGAATATTTTGTGGTCATTGGGAAAGAAGAAGGAGGACTGAACAAACTCAAGGGACATCCAGAAACAACCCTTGTCCATGAGACCACTAGATCAAGTCAACTATGGAATAAAAGGATTTCTCACATCAACTACAAATCATTACACTACGTGAGAAGGGTGGTAATAGGTTTACCATATTTGAAGATCAATCATGAAGTTACTTGAAAAGTATGTGCAAGAGGAAAGAACATCAAGAATCCATTTCCAAAGAGTGAAACAAATACTAAAGGTACGCTGGAATTAATACATTCTAATGTTTGTGGTCCTATTCCCTCCACATATTTAAGTTGATATGAATATTATGTCACATTTATAGATGACTTTTCAAGAAAGACATGGATATACTTCTTGAAGAGAAAGAATGAAGTGTTTGGTAAATTCAAGCAATTCAAATCCTTAATAGAGAACCATTCAAAAAGAATAATCAAGACACTCAGACTAGATAATGGTGGAGAATATACTTCAAAAGAATTTGAATCCTTTTGCAAAGAATCTGGAATAGAGAGGAAACTAACCACTCCCTACAATCCCGAATAGAGTGGTGTTGCAGAAACAAAGAATAGAACCATTATGGAAGCAGTGAAGAGAACGATTCATGATCAGTACCTTCCCATGCATCTATGTCCTGAAGCAACAAGAACAATTGTGTATGTGTAGAATAGATTATCTCACAGTGCTCTTGGATTCAAGACTCCTGGAGAAATGTATACAAGAAAGAAACCTGAAAGGATCCATCTGAAGATATCTAGTTGTACAGTATATGTACATATTCCAAAAGAGAAGAGAACCAAGCTGGATCCTTCCAGAAAGAAGAAAATATTTTTTGGATACTATGAAGCCTCCAAAGCCTTTCAGATATACATTTTAGGATTCTATCATATAGATATTAGTAGGGATGTGACATTTGATGAAGAAACAAATCTTAATAAATACAAAAGATGTCATCTTGAAGAAGTACATGAAGAGGATGTACCTCCTATAAAGTTAGAAGTTGAACCCTCTCGTGAAATAGTAGCATCAGAAGACATGATATGCTAGAACCTCAAGAACTCCCTATTATGGATATATCTCAAAATAGAAAACCTGCTTAGGTAATAGAAACCATACAAGAAGAAGAGAAGTATGGAGCTCTAGAAGACTCCACAAGAACAAGCAAGGGATCAAATCCATTCTCTAGTTATGTAGATTTGATGTGTGATATTGTAGATCAAGACCCCACTAGCTATGAGGAAATTGTACAGAAGAAAGAATGGGTAGAAGCAAGGATTGAAGAATAATAGTTAATAATGAAGAATGATGTTTGGGATATAGTATCCAAATGAAAAAACAAGAGTGTGGTATCTTCCAAGTGGATATACAAGATAAGACATGCAGCTGATGGAAGTATTGAAAAATACAAGGAAATATCTGTGGCTAGAGGATTCTCTCAGAAAGAGGGGATTGACTATGAAGAGATATTTTCTCCAGTAGCAAGGTACACTTCCATCAGAACTCTCATGGCACTTGATTCCATGATGAAGTGGAATCTACACCAGATGGATGTAAAGACAACCTTCCTTAATGGTGTGATTGAGGAAGAAGTATACATTAAATAGCCATGAGTATTTTAAGTTGAAGACAGAGTAACTCATGTATGTAGCTTGAAAAAGGATATGTATGGACTGAAACAAGCTCCTAGAGCTTGGTATGGAAGAATAGGTAGCATCTTCATAAGACTAGGATTTACCAAAAGCAAAGCTGATCCTAATATTTAACTTAAGGTTATGGATGATGAACTTGTCATGTTATTAATATATGTGGATGATCTATTTTTGACAAGAAATGAGAAACAAATTTCAGAAAGCAAGAAGAAACTAATTGAAGAATTCAAGATGAAAGATCTTGGATTGATGCACTATTTCCTCGCGCTGGAAGTGTGGAAGAGACCAGAAGGAATATTTGTGAACCAAGGAAAGTATGCAGTGGAAATATTGAAAAGATTTGATATGTTGGATAGTAAAGCCATGGCCAAACCCATGGATACCACCCTGGAGTTGTTATGTGATGAATCATTAGAGCTAGTGGATGTGACTCAATACATACATATTATTGGGTCATTGATGTATCTAAAGAATACTAGGATAGATATATGGTTTGTTCTGAACACCTTGAGTTAGTATCTATTTAAACCTAGATGGGTTCACCTGATAGATGCAAATCATGTGATGAGGTACTTAAAAGGTATGATAGACTTTGGAATATAATATGATAGAGATCATGACTACATATTGTACGGATATAAAGATTCATATTGGGAAGGACGTTCCTTAGACAAAAAGAGTGCCTCAGGTGGATGTTATTATGATCTCATGGTTTAGCAAGAAATAGTTCAGTGTTTCTCTCAGCACAACTGAAGCATAGTAGATAGTATCTTGCTCCACTATTTGTGAAGCAATATGTATTCAGAAGTTGATGTCAAGTTTATTTGACATGGATTTGGATACCACAATGATTCTATTATGGCAACCAGATTTGTGTAAAGATGATAGAGAATCTTATGTTCCATGATAAATCAAAGCACATAGAAATTCAATATTTTTACATAAGGGATATGGTACAAAAGGGATATATAAATCTCTAATATGTGATTTCCAATGAGAAATTTGTTGATGTGATGACGAATCCTCTATCTCCAGTAAATTTTGAATACTTTCATGAGAAGATTGGTGTAGTCCAAAAAGACTTTCCTCACAAGAAGGAACAATGATGATGATACAGATCTTTCCTCGTAAGTAGGAACAATGATGTTAATACAGACCTTCCTCGCAAGTAGGAACGATGATGATATGGAACCTCCTCATAAAGGAAGAACATGTCAAAGATATAAACCCTCCTCGAAAAGGGGGAGCACGTTGATGAAATGAACCTCCTTGGAAACAGGGAGTGATGATGACACTGTCATTAATGATGGGATTGAAGTGATGTTCTAGTACAAAAGAGGCCAAGTTCACCTGCAGATGTTGATGAGGTCTGGAATTCACTTGTGGATGATAGTATCCTCTTTTGAGAATGGTCTTGTGGGAAATAACACTCTTCTCTTGAGAGTCGTCCTAGCCCTTAATGACTGAGGATGATCATGCAGATGATACTCTCGTATGGAGAGTGTAGATACATTCACTTGTAGATTCCATATAATAACACTCGCTTAGGAGTGGTGCTACATTTAATAGGCTAAGGATGGTCTATGATGAGTCCTTATAGATGACAGGTCCTATATTCAATTGCAAACAAGATATGTAGTTACATACGATACTCTCACATGGAGAGTGTTCCTACATTCACTTGTAGATTTTGTAGTATAACACTCTCTCGGGGGTGGTCCTAGATTTAACATGATGATTATGGTGTACGATGATTCCTTATGGATGGAAGGTCCTGCATTCAATTTTGGATGAGATATACAGTTGTAGACGATACTCTCGCATGGAGAGTGTTCCTACATTCACTTGTATATTTTGTAGAATATCACTCACTTGGGAGTGGTCCTAGATTTAACAAGATAAGGATGGTCTATGATGAGTCCTTAAGGACGACCGATCCTATATTCTATTGTAGATGATATTTGTAGTTGCAAAAGATACTCTCGCATGGAAAGTGTTCCTACATTCACTTGTAGATGTTGCGGTATAACACTCGCTTAGGAGTGGTCCTAGATTTAGCAAGTTGAGGATGGTCTATGTTGTGTCTAGCATTCATTTACAGATGACAGGTCCTGCATTCATTTGTGGATGAGATCTACATTCAGTTGTAGATGATGTTGTCATGCATTCATTTGTGGGTGATCCAATTGGTCGATACTATGGAACATCCCCGTTTAGGGGGAGTAGGCTGATGAGGATTGCATCATCCTTTGACCTATGTCCTAAAGTTATAGGGATTGATCATCCTACAAAGAGATCATCTGTAATGTAGGTAGTGTTGTGGAAAAGGATCGAGAAGATCGAAGTTCTTCTAGAAAGTATCGATAAGATCAAAGTGTTGCTCCAAAGGATCAAGAAGATCGAAGTGCTACTACAAAGGATCGAAAAGATTGAAGCGTTGCTGCAAAGGATTGAGAAGATCAAAGTACTACTGCAAAGGATCAAAAAGATTGAAGTGCTTCTCCAAAGGATCAAAAATATCGAAGTGCTACTACAAGGGATCAAAAGATCGAAGTGTTGCTGCAAATTATCAAGGGATCAAGTCCTGCAGAAGATGAAGAATCGTTGTTGTAGAATATGATGTTCTAGTACTGAATATATTGAATATACTCCCGTAACTGTTCCAGTTACTGATGATTGTTGAAAACTTCCTATAACATATATATGTATTACCTTGATACTGATGAAGATGCTCTCTCTCACTAATACTATAGTTAATGATGTTGTTGTCAGTATAATACCCTTCTCATTAAGGGGGAGTGTTGAAATATTGTAACTTCGAAGAATATTCTAAATGTATTTTAATTATGTAACCCAAGGGATATGTCATATTCTTCCGTAAGGATGTTACTATTGTATTTGGTCATCATAGAGTCATGAGGTATAGGATCCATTTTTAAGTCGGGTAAATATAAGTACCATAATGAATATAATATAATACCTTTTTTATTCTTCCTAGGTGAAGTCGGCCCAGACAGTTTAGTGGGGCCGACATGTTAGGTAAAAAGTCAAGTGACAAAAAGAGTATAAATAGTGGAGTTGTGTTCTTCATTTGAACACAACCTGTGTATTGCACATAGGAGAGAGAGAGAGACATACTAGTAAGGAGAAGGATTACTTGTTTTGGGGTTTTATCTTATACATCTTATACAGAGAATGTTTTTCTGGGTTTTCTTCCCCTTTAGGGTTTCCTAGGATAAATCCATGTCTATCTTGTGATTGTGTTTCTTTCAGTGATTCTACATATCTACTGTTCTGAATTCGGATTAAACAATAATGATATATAGCTAATCATATGAAATATTAACAACTGGAAGTCGATAGATACATTCAAGTTACCTTCGCAACATAGCTCCTCACATGCAATATTATGTGCAAGTGTAAAAATTATGTCAGTAGAAATCATACTAGTGTTGATGTATTTGTAACTTTGGAATGTATTCACTTGTATATTTTATAAATTGTGATAATTTGTACTCTGATGTTCCTATCGGGAGAATCATTAATGTAATCAAGTCATGTAAAGTCATAGAGGTTAACCCTCCATTGTAAGTCAGGGAAATAGTCCCCACAATTGAGGGGTACTAGGATTATTAGACTCTCCTAGAGAAGTCGGCCCTGGTAAGTAGTTGTAAAGTGGAAAACTAGTATAAATAGAGAGTGATCCTCTCTATTTTAAACACACACTCACTCAACTGTAGCACATGAGTGAGAGAAGAGGAGCTCGCACAAGTGAGAGAGAGAGAACAGCTATCAGAGATCATCTTTGTGGTTTTGGGTTTTACTTTTTCTATTGGTTCTCATTTTATCTCTGAGGAATTTGCATGGTTTTCTCCTTTATGGTTTCCCCGATAAAAACTCTTTGCTTATATTGTCTCTTGTGATTATTGTTGTGCATGTTATTCTCTCAGGTAAGATCCTAGATCATATTGATTAAATAATAAAAATCTAACATGGTATTAGAGCTAACCTGAGAAGAAGACACTGTGCAGTTGCAAAAGATAGGGATTATTACTTTTTGGGTCTCTCTCTGTAGATCATCAGAAAAACGAGGCTAGAATAAATCTCCATCAAAGGACACATATTTCTGTTGAAGCAGAATTTGATTCAGGGCATTTTTAGTTTTTTGACCTACCACTACAATGGAAAATTAGGGATTTTCACAGAAGAGAAATTTTTTAGTGATCCCAGCATAGGATTTCTCTCCTCCTCAAAATCCAAATTTAGAGACAAAGATCACAATTTTTGGTTGGGTAAAACTCCAGGAAAGTCAAACCCTAATTTGACCTCGGACCAAAAAACCCTAAAATACTAAAACTAGTAGTTTTTGTACATTCGTTATATCTTGCTATTGGAGAAGGTTCAGAAGTCAAAATGTTTACATGCCAAAGAAACATATTTTCTAAAAACTTTGTAAAAATTTCATCCTCCAATTCACTATATTCAGGGAGATATGATTCCTCCAAATTAGGGTTCCTGCCTCTCCTATGATTCTTCCCTAAACAGGAAACCTATGGAGAATTGTTATATCTTGAGCTACAAAGGTCCAAATGAAATTTTGCAATATTTTCCAGATATTTCATGAACTTTAATTTTTGTGGTAAACGTTTCAGACTCTGATGATCAAACAATGACATGTGGTAGTCTATAAAAGTTTGCTATTCTGAATTGTCCTAAAATACGTCACCTTGGGAAAACTCTCATACGTCCCAATTGGTGAAACCAATCCTTCTCAAACCTGCGTTTTTGCAAAGAGGAAAGGCGAGGCTACGTCGGTACAAAGTTTTAGACACTGAAGAGTAGTAATTTCGAAGATACTAGAGAAAAAATATAAGGAAATTATTCAGAAGAAATTGAAGAAAAGTAGGGCATCACATATTGTGTAGTTTTGATCACAATTTTGGGAAGGCTCATATTTCTATCCAATCAGATCTGAAAGATTCCAATTTTGAAAATTAGGGTTTGTCTGACAAACCCTAGATCATCCAGCTATGAAACCAAGACGGACACCTCAAATTGGTAAGATCTAATCTTTTGTTATTTACATTTGAGTTTTTCATTTCAAAATGACCTATCACACTAGCTTGATGACAAGCTTGGTAAAGCTGACAACTTCCAAGTATGGAAGTATAGGACCTACATGATCCTTGAATAAATTGAATTGGAACAATATTTCAGTAAGGAAGTTCTAAAATATAGAGGGAGATGAGGCTAAGGATAGAGCCAAAGAAGCATTGCATATTCTATTAAAGATCATCTCATCCCTCATGTGTCATCCTTGAAGACACCAAAAGGAAGTGTTTGATGCTATGACGAAGAAATCAAAGAAGAATAATATATTTTTAATGGCCTCCCATGATCATGGAATTCATTCATTCGAGGAATGTGTTCCAAAAGCAAGTGATTACCTTCAGCAGACTCTAGGAAGTGTGCACACAAGAAGAAGCTAGACTCATAATAAGAGAAGAGAAGATGGGAGCAACTGAAGAACAAGCACTCACAATTCAAAGAAGATCCCTCAAGTGATGAGGAATATGAAAAACTCAATTCTTGAAGAACCTCTCATCCATCTTAGCATTTGGATAAGAAATTATGTTATTATGAATGAAGAAGATGATGAAGCTGAAGGCTCAAGAAGGAGTCTACCCATGAAACAAATAAAGATAAGTATTCAACTATTATTTTCATGATATTGTTTGGTTATGCATTTGTTTATATTCAGTTGATGTGTTATGCATGATAGAATGTTTGCATTAATGACAGTATACTACTAATATGTGTCTGATGGGTAAGTAGCTCATGGTGCTATACAACTCTCCATTGCTACTTATCTAGAATGAAACCTCTTTGCAGACATATTGGATTAGTGCACAATGTTAATGATGTCATGGTAGATATGGAAGGCATCTATAAAGTTTATGTGAGATATGGATGAATGTTGTATTGGCTAAAATTGTTGCATTATTATATCTTTATGCATAAGAATTTTCCATTATGAATATGATTTATGAAATGTTTCTAACCATACAACTAATGCATTTGACTTGTAGGAAATATCACGTACAATCACCTACAAGAAAAGAAGGATGAGAATTGTTCTGAAGAACAAGTGATGACAGTTCAAGAAATAATTCAAAATTAAGAATAGTATGACGAGACTTCAAGAGGCCTCAGACACGCTCTAGTTATGTGACATTGTTGAGCGACATCATTGACGTAGATCCTTCTAGCTATGAAGAAGTAGCCGAGAAGAAAGGGAAGGAGAGTACCAGTTCAAGAAGAATGTTGTCTAGGATGCGGTATCAAGACCTGAAGGGAATTTTGTAGTGTCTTTCATATGCATCTACAAGATCCAACATGCAGCAAATGGAAACATCGTGGGATACAAGGAAAGATTCGGAGCACAAGGCTTCTCACAAAAAGAAGGCATAGACTACGAAGATACATTTTCATCCATTACAAGTTAAGACACATGAAAGGAAAAACCATGTGTACAAATTAAATAAGGCATTGTATGAGCTTAGAAGGTAGCCATGGGATAACACATACATAAGGAGCTTTAATCTCACCTAGAGTGATGAAGTTCTTAACCTTTTCTACAAGGTTGAAGATGAAATCCTATAGAATGACAATCTCATAGATGAGTACGAGAAGACATGTTCACCTGATTGCTGCAAAGAATATTCTGAGGTACTCGAAGGGTACAGTTGAATATGGGATCAAGTATGAATCAAATCAAAGATTAACTTGAAGGGTTATGTGGATTTGGATTGGGAAATTCCATTGATAGGAAGAGAACTTCGGGGTGCTGCTTCAGTATTGGATTAGGTGTGATTTCTTGGTTTATCAGGAATGAGTATTGCATGGAAATGAGTACAGCTGAGGAAAAATATGTTGCCACTTTCTCGGCTACTTGGGAGAGAGGAGAAATGAATCTCTAGTTTGTGATCCATATCGAGATTTCTCGAAAGAGGGATTTCTAGCATAGCCACTGAGACAAGTTATCTGAGCATAAAATCCTAGTGAAGCTCATAGGTTGCTCAGATGTAAACAATCCTCTAGGTTGTCCTCAGATGTAATTGATTCTGGTGAAGATCGTGGTTTATCCTTGGATGTAATCATCCCTGATGTGATTCTATGCTAGTAATGGTGAGAGTGAAGTTTGAGTAATTCAGGGAGAGCTTGGTGTTCTCCGAATAGAGGTTCCTTCCAAGGGGAAGTGATGAGTCCATGTTCCTTTCTGACATGGTGGCAGGATTGGTTCCTCCCATGGTCAGATGTAAGTGTTGTACCCTTCTAACATGGTGGAAGGATTGGTTCCTCCCATGTTTAGATGTAAGTGTTTCACCTTTCGTACATGGTGGTAGGACTGGTTCCTCCCATGGTCAAATGTAAGTGTTGAGACCTAGAACTAGCATGAAAAAGGGTTGTGTTTGTAGAGAAATTACTTGTAGTGGGAAAGGCCTATAACTAGCATGAAAAAGGGCTGGCTCTATAGAACTACAACCAACATGAAAAAGGGTTGGCTCTGTATAACTACAACCAGCATGAAAAATACTTGTCTCTGTAGAGCTACAACCAGCATGAAAAAGGGTTGGCTCTGTAGAGTTACATCCAGCATGAAAAAGGGATGGCTTTGTCAATGAAGACCTACATGGAGGCTAGGCCTACAACCAGCATGAAAAAGGGTTGTCTCTGTAGAACTTCCTATGACAAGTAGAATTTAGAGATAGCACCATTTGCTCGGGATAGCGGAAGCAGTGATGATGATGATACAACTTTGATGATGATCCAGATTTGATGATGATCCAGCTTTGATGATGATCCAGTAATGAATACTTGTGTCGATGAACTGTGTCAAGAGAATACCTTCCTAGTTAAGAGGGATTGTTGATGTATTTGTAACTTTAGAATGTATTCACTTGTATATTTTATATATCGTATTTATTTGTACCCCGATGTTCCTATAGGGTTATTAAACTCTCCTAGAGAAGTTGGCCCTGGTAAGTAGTTGTCAAGTGGAAAACTAGTATAAATAGAGAGTGAGCCTCTCTATTTGAAACACACACTCACTCAACTATAGCGCATGAGTGAGAGAAGAGTAGCTCACACAAGTGAGAGAGAGAACAACCATCGAAGACCATCTTTTTGGTTTTGGGTTTTACTTTTTCTATTGGTGCTCATTCTATCTCTGAGGAAGTTGCGAGGTTTTCTCCTTTATGGTTTCCCCAAGGAAAACTCTTTATTTCTCTTGTCTCTTGTGATTATTGCTATGCATGTTATTCTCTCAGATAAGATGCTAGATCATATTGATTAAATGTTAAAAATATAACAGCTAGAAGCATAGAAGTGTGTGACTAGCCATTGGATGGCCTCGATCTTGTACCTTAAGAAATAATTCTTGCAATATTGCCTTGACACATAGGATAAAGGGACAAAATTACTCTATAGTTGGGTCTTGCTTCTCATAATCATGATTGTTTGGAATCCATTCCCTAGTTATAGGTATGAACACCCTACTCAAAAAGGATTTCTAGCAATAATTTTGCTTTTACTTCAACATAAGAATAACTCTCAAGAATAGGTTTCCATCAATACTTCCTTCCAAAAATGGTACATGAACATGCTCACAACCATAGATGAAATATTTAGTGTTTTGCAAGCTATTGTGAATAGGTACAAGGATACAATTATCTTCGAGATTGAAAATAACAATGTCTTAATGGATCTACACCCTAATATAAGTCATATGTTCACATGTTTCGTTTTTACATCACACTTATGTATGTCAAAGCAGTAATCATAGAATAGATGCAGTATGTGCAAGAATTCACATACTTATACCTAGAAATTATGGAGAATTTCAGTCTATGCAATAATTCTTAGAGTGACTGCACTAGCGCTCCTAGATCATCACCCAAACTATCGAAGAAGTGGAGGTGTTTCCAGAAATACTCACCTCCTGTAGACAGGAGTTGTTTCCCCAATTTGAAATCCTTCACCACTAGAACAAATGAGTTACAACAATAAACAATACTTTCCCAAAGATAGGTAGATGTTTGGAATGAAATTTCACCTGTTACATAGTGTAATGATCCACCCTTCAAAAGTACTAGATCTCCACAGTTTACTTGCAAAATCTCATCACAAAGTACATAAGATTAAAAGTACCAAATGCAATCTACTATCTCATATCAATGACTAAGGACTTTGATAATAAAACCAGTGATTAGAACACAATAGGAATTATGGGAAAGGAAATTTTATTGCATCAATAAAAACAAGAGAGACATTAGAACCGATATGCCTTAGTGTTGAAATCTATCCACTCAAGCAAAGTCTTGCCACCAAAGCTTCAACTTGTCTTCCTAATGCTCACCCTGCTTGGCTAGATTTGGCCAGAAATTTGGTGTTGCAGCATAAATTTTCTCCCTTTACCCATGGAGGGTGAGCCACTACTTATATCCCTTATGTGGATTGAAATGGTTGATATTTTCATGGGTGAGGTGGAAATGAGATCTTAGAAGGATGTATATTGAGCCTAGGTGGTCCAGAAGTGTAGGGATGAGGGTTCTACGAAGCAGATCTTTGAGAATATTCATGAATCTTCTCTTTTTCCTTTTAAAACTCGAGCACCACACTTTTTCTATTGAAACGGTGCATTACCAAGGAAACACCACCTATTTATAAAAGGGATAAGGAAGTGGCACCTATTTTTGTCAACTATAAAGTGGCATTGTCGATAAGGGTAACACACATTTCTAAAAGGAAAAAGGTGGTGGTTAACATAAGTTTGAATTCATGAGTCCTCGCTAGTGTCTAACTTCACATTTTGAGGATTTGAACCATATTCTGATGTTTTGGTTCTCATTACATGGTCATGATGAGAATTGTGTGTAACATAATTCCCCCCCAAATCATGAGGCTAGAGGAATAGGATAGGTGAAATATTTGTAAGAACAAGTTATCGCTTTGAGGCAAGAATTCACTAATCAAAGATCTTCATCAACCCAGATTTTCTGCAATGCATCAATACTTTGAATCATATCCAAATGAATCCTCATCATTGTTGTAGACCAATACAAGGAAGATCCATGTGAGGTATGAATAATCATGTCTAGTAGGATACAACATAGATCCATGCGAAGAATACTTAAAATTAGACATAGCTACCAGACATACAATGTACATCTATGTCATAATGGACACAAATTTGAGCACAACCATGACCATACAAATGTGGATCCATGCTAGAACTCATACAAATACTTCATCGCAACATAGGGAAAGAAATGAGTGCTTAACAAATACCCAGGGTCTTTGTCTCGTCTTCAACAATGTACGATTATATCCATGTGATTACAATGTATTTATGTCAAACATGGTAGAAACCACTTGATTATCGATCAATAATGAGAGTTGTTAACAAGTGCGAGGGAGATCACCATTGATGTAGATGATTCCCAAGGTACCCTAGTACAATATCCTGAGTGTGAATAGATGATCTGATGTCAAACACTTAGTTGAATATTTTGATCAAAGGTCAATGATGTAAACCTATGTCAAAAATGATAGGATATGTCGTCAATGCATATAGATCTCAAGGTACTTATTTGTTTCGAAGACTAATTCCTTGATGATGAGCTGAAGTCGACAAGAATAGTCTCGTTGAAGGAGGGCCATGATGAATCCCACATCGATGACACAAAACTTGGAAAAAAAATTTGGAATAGAAGTATGATGTAACCATAGGAATGACTCAAAAGTAACTAACACAAAGGTTGTTTTGAATATAGGTGTAAAATCTCAAAACAATTTCTCTTTTGAACATAAGGAGGCACGACCAAAGACTTGGCAGGATTGACTTGATCAGGCAGATACCAAAGAATAAAATGACGATGCATTATTTGGAAAACTCAAAGGAGTGGCATGAATCATGAAAATGGATCGACTAGGAGACAAGTTGAATACCCAATTGACTGGATCAAATGTAGATAAGTGCCATGTTGAAAAGTGATTAACAACTGCCATTATTGCAAATAAAATATAGTTCTTAGTGTTTAATTTAATGAGTCCATTGAAAGTTAACTCAGTATCGTTCATGTTTAGAGAGTTTGAAGGAATGCAGAAGGAGAATCTAAAAGGTCCTTTTTCATTTAATTTAGTCCCTAGGGCCCGAAAAATTATAAATTAATGCCAAGATAACTCTTCTAATTGAGATCAACTAGAGTGTTACTTTTTAGTAAATAGGTATAATCAGACTAAAAAAGAGATAACCCACCACTGACTAGGTAATCATTCAAATACTTTTACAAGCGTGAACATATCAAGTTTGCTTGGCAATCTTTTCACATTTAAGGAGTCTGAAAATAGATTAAAAAATACTCCATTAGGGTTTCTTTTCGTGACAAAGGAGTTTAACGAGTCTGAAAAGAAGCAAAATTTGACTCAAAAATTTGGTACTAGGTTTAAGGAGCATGACCAAAATTTCAAAATTAGTGCTCAAGAACTTTTTTTGTTTTGCATAAGTACGAAAAAGTAAAAAAAAAACTCTTCCATAACCAAAAATTTTCAATTCTCATCCCTGGAAAACCTTTGAAATGACTATTAGACCTCCAAATGATTCAAAAAATAAGATTTTAAAGAATATTAAGGGTATTTATTAATCAAATAGCTAAAATATTTGAAAAATATATAATAAAGACCCAAAATAATTCATATAAAAACTAGTGAATAGTGAAAAACTTACCATTTTCACTTTTTAAAAATTGGAGATCAACCATTTGGAGCTATTTGTTTGCAATATTCAGGCAAGGATTCCAGAGTCATCAACCAACCATTTTTCAACCCGTCAGCACCAGGTAAGAGAAAAAATCATTCCTAACGTTTTTATGGTTTAAGGTTTTCATTCCATGCATTTCTAGGGTTTTGGAGGATTTAACCAAGGGTAAAAATTGCCCACGAGGTAACACACCTTTGTGTTTCGGGAAAGGTGGTTCCTTAGTGACACCGCACTTTTCATACCAAAATTGGTGCTTCCATCGCTCTATCTGAAAGGGACAAGAGCAGTGCCACAGACTTCCCTAAAACACGCAAGAGCCACACCAAAATAATGATTTTTAAGTATTTTTAATGGTTGATTTTGTGTTCTAATACCTCAAATTGTCTTTTTGGCAGGTTAGTTTTGTGAATATGGTTGTCTGGAAAGAAAGGAAACGTGAAATTGATGATGCTAGGGATGGAGCTAATCCCAGCATTGTGGCCTCTCTATGGGGTTGTGGACTCTTGAAATTTTTCAATGTTCCTAGCATGAGATCCCACGTGAGATTGTTAGAGTACATCCTGAGAATGTGGAACCTGGAAAAACAATATTTTGAAGTGGGGGCTCATGTTATCACTATGGAAGTAGAATATATCTACTTCCTTATAGGGTTTTCTAGGCATGGGGCACCTATCTCATTGACTGGTCCTCGGGGAGGATATGTTACCACATAGGAGCTCATCAACCGCCACTGCTTTCCAGGTACTTAGATGTCTGGAAAAAAATCACAATAAAAGAGGTCATGGATCTGCCACTTTGCAAAATTCCTTTTTCTATGCAACATGTTTCAAGGATCTAAGGGGATCATTAGGATTCTTGAGCTCATATGCTTTATGCTTTCGAGGCTATGGCACCCACAGTCTTCAACTGGTCAGAGGCTTACTAACAAATTTCAAAGACAAGTTGACCAAGTGTCGACAAGGAGAGATGAATAAATTTGGATATGGTACTATCTTAGCATCCTTCTTATTTGAGTGGGTACCTCAACTGAAGCCACAGGTAGCTTTTATTGAGCTGAGGGCACGAGACCCTCACATGCTACATTGGGCAGAGGTCATCTCTTGCCATGGTAGCGGTGGGTCTAAAGTCAAGTATGGGAGAGCCTTCTTTCATTGGTTGAATGAACAACTAATCAAGATCAAGGATTACATGTATGTTGGGACTAACTTCAGAGGAGATCTAGAACTAGCCCTACCAGCAGTGCCCAATGTGATGACATTGGTAAGTATAATATTAAGATGTTGATTATTTTTTTATATTTTATGTTTTATAATTTTTATGGATGTTAACAAGACCTACTTTTCCTTGCATATGTGGGAGATACATGACCTAGGGGTTTCTCCCCTATTGACAGGTGAGCAAAGGGTCGCTTTGTGTTAGATTTTATCATTCAAACTAGCATTATGTTAGGATCTTTAACTAAGAGAATAACAAGTACAACAATCAAACACAAGAGACAATGAACACAGTGTTTTTCCTCGGGGAAACCATAAATGGAGAAAACCCCTCAACTTTCTCAGGGATAGAATCAGCACCAAAAATAAAACCCCAAAATAGTAAGATGATCTCCCGACAGCATTAACCTCTTTCTTCCTAGCCCCGGTGTCTTCTTCTCCCTCAGCTATGCACTACAACTGAGTGTGAGTGAGTGTGTACTAAATAGAGAGGCTAGCTCTCTATTTATACTAATTCCTGACATGACTAAACCCTACTAGGGCTAACTTCTCTATGAGAGTCTAATAACCCTAGTGCCGCAGAACTGCGGGGACTTTAACCCTTGATCAATAGGAGGGTTACCCACAATAACTTGACATGACTTGTTTACATTATAGAAACTCTTGATACGAACATCGAGGCATGACATGACTCAAGTACATTACAAATACATCCCAAAATAAACATCGAGATACAATACATAAGAAATACAATTGAATACATTTTGAAGTTACATATACATCAACACTCCCTCCGCACAATTTTTCAACACAAGTCTTCTTCTCTGTATCATCTGGGTCATCGTCAAGTTCTCGTCATCTTCATCTTCAAGTCATCTTCATCTGGATCTAGATCATCACTCGATCTAGATCATCATCACTGGATCTGGCTCATCATCACTATATCTAGATCATCACTTGATATGGATCATCACGGGGTCATCATCACTCGATTTGGATCATCACTACTGGATCTAGATCATCACTCGATATGGATCATCACTACTGGATCTGGATCATCACTCAATCTGGATCATCTCGGAGACATCATAACGAGATCTGAATCATAGCTCGATTTGGATCATCACTGAGTCATCATCATAGGTGCTATCTCATGATTCTTCTCATCACAGGAAGTTCTACAAAGCCAGCCCTTTTTCATGTTGGTTGTAGGCCTACCTCCTTGTAGGTCTTTGGTAGCCCTTATATATTACCTTAAGTCAGAATGGCTAGCACTCACATCTGACCTTGACTCGTTAGAAAGGCACAGCACTTACATCTGACTTCGACTCGTCAGAAAGGCACTCAGTCCTTGACTGAGGGTTCTTGGTAACTGACCAGGTGCCTCCATTCAAAGAATGGCAATAGCCCTTGCATCTAACCTACTCGTCAGAATAGCTAGCACTCACATCTGAACTACTCGTCAGAAAGGTGGTAGCCCTTATATTTGATCATGTAGGAACTAATCCTACATCAGAATGGCCAGCACTCACATCTGACCTACTCGTCAGAAAGGTGGTATCCCTTATATATGATCATGTAGGAACTAATCCTACATCATATCAGAATGGCCAGCACTCACATATGACCTACTCGTCAAAAAGGTGGTAGCCGTTTTATCTGATCATGTAGGAATTAATACTACATCACATCAAAATGGATAGAACTCACATCTGGCATGGAAGGAAGCAATCCTCTCACCATGACAGAATGGAAACAGCCCTTATATCTGATCAGGTGGGAACACATCCCTCAATCACATCATAATGGCCATGCGCTCACATCTAATCATGTAAAACTATGTCTTACAATCGTATCAGAAAGGCCTTTGGTCCAAGACCAAGTATTCATGGTAACTCACCAGGAAGCTCCATTTCAAGAATGGTAATAGCCCTTATATATGATCATGTAGGAACCAATCCTACAGTCATATCAGAATGGCTCAGCACTCATATCTGACATGGAAGAAACCAATCCTCTCACAATGACAGAATGGCTCAACCCTTACATCTGACCTACTCATCAAAATGGCTTACAGACTCATCACCTCCCCTTGGAGGGAACCTTTATCTAGAGAACACCAAGCTTCTCCCTGAAGTACTCAAACTTCACTCTGGCTAATGGTTTCATCAACACAGTAGCTATCTGATCATCCATCTCAACATACTGGAGCTTCACTATTCCCCTCTGCACCATATCCCTGATATAGTGATACTTGATCTCAATATGCTTCGACTTGTCATAGAACACTAGGTTCTCTGATAACTTCACACAACTTTGGTTGTCACAATGTATACAAGTAGCATCCAACTGGAGATCAAATAAATTAGATAGTAGCTTCCTAAGCCATACTACCTCACAAATAGTTGAACAAGCTGTGACATACTCTACTTCAGCTGTACGCAGTGCCACACATGATTGCTTCCTGCTAAGCCAAGAGGTCACTCTTGATCCCATACTGAAATAGCATCCTGAAGTGCTCTTCCTATCGATGGCATTTCCTATCCAATCTGAATCAACATAACCCTCTAGGTTAATCTTTTTATTCACATCATACTTGAACCCATAATCAACTGTACCTCTCAGGTATCTTAGAATATGCTTTGCAGCAATCAAGTGAACATGTCCTAGATTTGTCAAGAACTAGCTCAAGATGTTCACAGCAAAGAAAATATTTGGTCTAGTGTTCATCAGGTACATCAAAGACCCAATCATCTGACAATACATCATGGCATCAACCGCTTCTGATGAAGCATCACTCAATAGATTCAGGTTCGATGCCATGGGTGTGGTCATGGCCTTGCAATCCATCATCCTGAATCTCTTCAGGATCTCTACCATATATTTCCCTTGTCCTAGGAAAATCCCATATGCACTCTACCACACCTCCATGCCTATAAAATAATGCATCATACCCAAGTCCTTCATTTTGAACTCAGTAGAAAGCTTTCTCTTCATATCAGCAATCAACCCATCCATACCTGTTACAAACAGATCATCTACATATAGTAGGACCATCACTGGGTTTCCATATTCAACCTTGTAGTAAAGGTTGGAATCTTCTTTACTCTTGGTAAAGCCCAAACTAGATAGAAATCTATCAATTTTTCCATACCATGTCCTGGGTGCCTGTTTCAAACCATACAGGGCTTTCTTCAATCTACATACATAAGACCCCCTGTCATGTGTCTCAAAACCAAGTGGTTTCTCCATATACACTTCATATTCTACTACACCATTCAAGAATGTAGTCTTGACATCCATTTGGTGTATCTTCCATTTCATCACTGCAACCAGAGCAAGTATTGATCTGATGGAAGTGTATCTGGCTACAGGTGCAAAGGTTTATTCATAATCTACTCCTTCTTTCTAGGAGAAACCATGAGCAACAAATCTTTCTTTATATTTCTCTATGCTACTGTTTACAGCATGCTTGATCTTGTAGATCCATTTGGAAGTTACAACCGACTTCCCTTCTAGTCTAGGGACAACATCCCAAACATCGTTCTTCATGATCTATTGATATTCTTCGATCATAGCATCCTTAAATTCTTTTCGTTTTGTCACTTCTTCATAATTGGAAGGTTCTTTATCAATGAAATCACATAGTAATGCTACATACCCGGAGCAGGATCTGGTCCTCTTTCTTTCTCTGTGATTCTCTTCTAGAGCCCCATATATTTCTGCACCTTGGATAGCTTCTCGTACCCAAGCAAGTTTCCTCTTATGAGGATTCTTCTCTGGAGGTGGATCTACAGGTTCTTGAGGTTCTTCAAATTCTCAATCTTCTTCTTGAGCTTCTTCATTCATGGTTTTATCATGAATTCTGGGTGCTTCTGCTTCTACAGGTTCTTCAGTAGGTTTCTTTCTGGATTTGTTGTAAGCTATGTCTTCATCAAAATTCACATCCCTGTTGATGTCAATCTTCTTGAATCCTAGGAAGTATATTCTATAAGCCTTCGAGCTTTCAGAGTATCCCACAAATATACCCTTCTTTCTTGAAGGATATAATTTAGTCCTCTTCTCTTTTGGAATGTGTATGTACACTGGATAGCTGAATATTCTAAGATGGTTGACTTTTGGTTTCTTACTGGAGAATAATTCTTCAAGAGTCTTGTTCTTGAGTACTCTATGTGGAGTACGGTTCTGTACATATACCACTATTCTGGCATCTTCTGCATAGGAAGATCTTGATTGTGAAGCACAGCTCTTGCAGCTTCCATGATAGTTTTGTTCTTCCTTTCTGCAATCCCATTTTGTTGTGGATTATAAGGGGTGGAAAACTCCCTCTTAATCCCTAAGTCTTTGCATAACTCTTTGAATTCATTTGATGTGAATTCTCCACCATTATCTGATCGAAAGGTCTTGATCTTATTTTCTGTGTGATTCTCGATCAAGGCTTTGAATTATTTGAACTTGCTGAATATTTCATCTTTGTTCTTCATGAAGTAAATCCATGTCTTCCTAGAAAAGTCATTAATAAAAGAAACATAGTATACATACCCGCTTAGTGAACTTGATGACATTGGACCGCATACATCGGAGTGGATGATTTCCAAGATTCCTTTTGCTTTGCTCTTGCTACTTGGAAATGTCTTCTTTGTGTTCTTTCCATTCGCACATCCTTTGTAGACCCCATCATGTTTTGCTTGAATTTCTGGAAGACCTTCAACAACTTTTCTTGCAAGTGGTAGTGCTCTATAATGCACATGTGCAATCCTTCTATGCCAAATTTCATTTGGATCTACTGTGTCATGGACCAAGTCTTGTTCTGGATGGCCCTTCAATTTGTATAGACCTCCTTCTTGTGTCCCTAGTCACTACTGCATCATTAATAGTATTTCCTTTTTGGCCACATGATAACTTGACCATCTATAAATGAAACCCTCATTCCTTTTGCATCTAATGTAGATATGGAGAGAAGGTTCTTCTTAAGTCCTGGTACAAACAATACATCTTGCATCTTCATAGACTTTCTAGAGTCTAGCTTATAGGAGGATTCCCCACTACCTTTTATTGGATATTGGTAGTCATCTGCAAGTTTTACTTTGTGAGGTTTTTCATGTTCTGAAAGTTTTACAAAGGACTCTTTGAATCCTATCATGTGTTTGGAATCCCCACTATATATAATCCAATCATTGCTTCCATGTGTGATGTTTCCCATGAGAGCAGAGATCAAGACATATTTTTCATCACATGAAGAGTATTCACTTTCATATCTAGTTCTCTTCTTGGATGGTTCATCATCCTATGCAGCATGAGCATGATGTCTTCTCTTGTTGCCCTTTTTCTTATTTTGTCTTTTAGGACAATCTTTTGCAAAGTGTCCTACTTCATCACATGTATAACATCTACTTCTAGAAAAATATTTTCTAGGGTTATTTTTATTGAAATGCTTACCTCTGGAGTGATGAGAAATTCTTTTGATTTTCTTGGAATGAACTGTGAGGGCTTGATCTTCACTTCCCATATTTTCTTCTTGAGCTTCTATTTGAGCTTCTTCTTGAGAGAATTCTTCCAATAGTCTGTTGAACTTGACTCACTTATTTCTGAAACATATCCCTTGAATAAAGGAATCCCATGATCTAGGGAGATCATTCAAGGTGGTCATCACAATCTCTGCATTCTCCACTTCTTCATCTACTGCCTCCAATTGTTCCTTGATCTGAGAGTCCCTTGTAAAGTAATATTGGATGGTCTTAGCATTATGGATCTTTACATTCTTCAACTAGTTTCTCAGAGTCATCTTCCAGTTTATATTCTTCCCTTCAAACAATTTGGTTAGGGCATCAAACATAGCTTTAGGTGTCTTTAGGGAGGACACCTATGGTATGAGGTGATCCTTGATTGAATCAGTAATGATCCTCTTCACCATAACCATCTTCTTCTTTTGTAAGGCCTTAGCCCCATCTCCCTCTGGAACTGGAACCTCCTCATTGATATAGGAGTCCAACTCATTTTCTTCCAAGACCAGGGAGATCCTATACTTCCAGGCTCAAAAGTTATCAACTCTCTCAAGATTTTCATCAAGCTTGGTATGATGAGATATACTAACTGAGAACCTCAAATGGAAATACAAAATATTTAGATCTTACCAGTTCAAGGTGTCAGATCTGGATTTGGAGCTAAAATTCTGCAGTGTTGGTTCAAGAGCAGATCAGGGTTTTTCTTTTCCAGAGTTTTGTCCAACCAAATGCTTTGATCTTGATCTCTAAATTCTATTTTGAGGAGGAGATCAATCTAAGCCTGGGCTCACTGAAAATTCCACTTCTGTGGAAATCCCTAATTTTCGGCAGCAATGTTGGGTCCAAAACTAAAAAACCTCAAAATTGGATTATGCTTCGACAGAAAGATGTGCCCTAAGGAGGAGAGTTATTCCAACCTTCTTTTGCTGAAAATATGTGGAGAGATATCCACAAAGTAGGAATCCCTAGTTCCCATAGCTGCACAGTGTCTTCTTCTCTGGTTAACTCTGATACCATGTTAGCTTTTATCATTCAAACTAGCATTATGTTAGGATCTTTACCTGAGAGAATAACAAGTTCAGCAATCAAACACAAGAGACAATGAACATAGTGTTTTTCCTCGGGGAAACCATAAATGGATAAAACCCCGCAACTTCCTCAAATATAGAATCAGCACCAAAAGTAAAACCCCAAAATAGTAAGATGATCTCCCGACAGCAGTAACCTCTTTCTTCCTAGCCCCAGTGTCTTCTTCTTCCTCAGCTATGTGCTACAACTGAGTGTGAGTGATTGTGTACTAAATAGAGAGGCTATCTCTCTATTCATACTAATTCCCAACATGACTAAACCCTACTAGGGCTGACTTCTCTAGGAGAGTCTAATCCTAGTGCCCTGGAACTGCGGGGACTTTAACCCTTGATCAATAGGAGGGTTACCCACAATAACTTGAAATGACTTGTTTACATTATAGAACCTCTCGATAGGAACATCAGGGCATGACATGACTCAAGTACATTACAAATACATCCCGGAATAAACATCGGGTTACAATACATAAGAAATACAAGTGAATACATTCTGAAGTTACATATACATCAACACTTTGTTCCCAGGGGAGATGATGAGCCAATCGAGTTAGAGGAGAACCTTAATCAATTGACTCTAGATATTCCATAAATTTATGTGGATGAACTCCCTAGGAGGTATCACAAGAACACTACTAGAGTATCAGGTCATTTTTTATGCTTGGTGCGGAGAGTACAAAGAGCTATTATGTGCTATCATGAGCACCACTAGTTATCCCATATGTTGCATACATCGAAAGCTATCCAACTTCAATATTTTTGTTATTTTGTATATCTAAAAGCCAATGTGCTTCAGTCGGGGTCTCGAGACCGTATTTTTTGTAAAATAGTCTTTTATATATATACAGACTTATCTATTAGCGGCTTACCTGTAATCAATTATGGAATGATATTTACATGAGTTTTTATGTATTTTTACTGCTTATGTTTATTTACAATGAACCATGTTGTTACTTATAAATTGTTATGTGTGAGCAATATACCAGTACAATATGTAATTAGCTAATGAATATGCAATTGTGTTACAAGACCTGGGTATATGCTAACAAGTAATAGTTTCAAATGACCTTTCTAACAAATGCACTCTTTGAAAAAGATGAAGAAGTGTAGGGTTTCAGATGGTATACACGTGATTTAAGTGGAAAAACACTAATTGAGATTCCATGAAGACTACCAAATGATCAATGTCCCAAGATGTAGCCTCGGTTAACAAACCTATTACCACATGGTACTCAGGGATATTATTGGTGGTCAGACCTAAGCACATCGCTCCTGAAATAACTAGGTCATGAGCTGGGGAATATAAAACTCAGGCCGCTGAAGCAAGGTTCAAGGTATGCCGATAAGCACCATCAGCAAAACCATAAAAAATCCATTTGATATGCATAATCAAAACATGGTATAAACAATATTGAAAATAAATCAAAACAATATTGAAATAATGAAACCACACAAGAAAGTCAATCAATGTACATCTAGACAAGGTGCTACAACAGAAATGTTTTTAAGCATAGAACCTTTTCAGGTACAACCCATTACTAAGTTTCTCAAAAGGTATCCCATCATAATCAACAAGCTCACAGGCCCCTTTTTCGAAGACCTTACTGAGAATATAGGGACCATACAACATGGATTCTAGCTTCCCTTTTCCAAGTTTCTCATGTTTTTGATCATACGTCAGAACCATGTCTCCTTCATTAAATACACAAGGTTGAACAGATTTATCATATTTAGCCTTAATGTGTCTTTTATGGACCTCATTGGCCAAGGCAACATCTCTTCTATTTTAATCAAGGTTTGTGAAATACAAAAAATTCTCTTCTTCGGTAGAAGTGTTTGGGAAAAGATTGACTACAAGATTGAGTGATGGAATCTCGCAATCAATAGGTAGGACAACTTCTAGTCCATAAACCAATTGAAATGATGTAAAACCAATTGTTGTTTTGACTGAAGTTCTATAGGCCCATAGTGCAGAAAATAGAGTTAAGTGCCAGTTTGATTTATGATCTCCAACCATTCTATTCACATAGTATTCAAGACTTTGTTAATGAATTCGAATTGGCCATTATCCTACGGATAATAAGGAGTTAAGTTATCATGATTAAAACCCATCTTTGTACTCAAATCGGCCATCATCTGATTACAGAAATGGGATCCATGATCAATGACTATGGCTCGTGCAACTCCAAACCTAGCTATGACATGATTGAAAAGAAAGAGGGCAATAGTCTTACCATCCTTTGTATATCTAGGCATTTCCTGAACCCATTTTTTGAAATAATCAATGGCTACAATGATGTAACCATTTCCCCCCAACTGAGGTAGGATTACAATGCATGAAATCTATGCCCCATTTGGAAAAGGGTTCAATGACAATGATGGGGTGTAACAGATCAAGGTAGGTGCATCTTTTTGGATAAAAAATATGATAGGGTGGACATTTTTTAACTGCTTCATGACAATATTTAAAAATTGTAGGCCAAAAATACCCATCGCGTAGGATTTTCTGAGTTTTATCCATCCCAGAAAGATGACCACCACATGCTCTAGAGTGGCATTCATTCATGACTTCTTCAGCCTCATCATGAGTAAGACATCATCGGGGAATAGAATCAATACCATGCTGGTATAAGGTGTCATTTAGAATGAGGTAATATATAGCATGGTGACAAATGCGTTAACGATAATCACGGAAAATTTCAGGCTTCAATATTTGGGTCTGGAGATATATGATCAAATATCCATACCATGGATCAATTGTGCTAATCAAGAACAAGAATTCATCTGGAAAGGAATCATTGGCCTCAGTTTCCATGAGAGCACATGGAAGGTCACACATTGATTCCATAAATACTAAGGACTTCTTAGAAGTATCCTTATCGAAACTCAATATCAAATTCCTGTAGGATGACTATCTAATGAGAATATCCCCCCCCAAGTACTTGACAAGCCAAAATGTAATACATAGGGTTGTGATCAATGAGGACAATTATAGTGTGCATTAAAATATAATGAAGAAAATGTTGCATAGCAATGACCGTATCCAAAGCTAGCTTCTCCATATGTGGGTGGGGGGTTTCAAAGTCAAGAATACTCTTACTTAAATAGTAAATTACATGTTCTTAGCCATTTAGATCTTCCTGCACCACAACCATACCAATGGCAATAGTGGAGGCAGCAACATAAAGCATTAAGTCTTATGAATAATTTTGGGGGTGCAACACTAGTGAGTTTGTCAGAGTGTGTTTCAAATTATCAAAATATCATTGGGTCTGATCATCCCAAATAAATAGAGTGTTCTTTTTTAGGAGACACATATATGCATGCGGTTTTTTTCTAGAAAGTTGCATACAAAATGGTGAAGAAAGTTTTCCTTCCCTTGCAAAATTTGCAATAAGTAATGTTGGTTGGGGAGGGTAAGGCCAATATAACAACTATTTTCAAAGGACCGATTCTGATACTATCCTTTGAAACCACAAATCCAAGAAGACGTCCAGGCTCAACACAAAAAATGCACTTATGTGGGTTAAGCCGAATGTGATAATGATGACATCAAAGGAAAATGTCCCTAATATGTCCTGGATGATCCTCTCGCCAGAATGGAGGTCATCCAAATATGGTTCCACAATGTGTTTAAGTTCATGGAAAGCATAGGACATGGCTTGCTAGAATGTAGCTCTGGTGTTTTTCAAACCAAAGGGTAACTTTCGATAAGAAAAGGTTCCCCATGGGTAATATTTCTATTTGATTATAGCTGAAAAAACCATCCATGAATGAGAAGTTGATGCTCCCAACATAGTTATCAATGATTTGATCGATATGAGGAGTGGGAAAGTTGTCCTTGGGACAAGCTTTATTCAAATCTCTAAAATCAACACAAACCCTAATAGTTCCCTATTTATTAGATACAAGAAAATATTATATACCCACATAATTAGCGGTACAGAATAAATAAAACCATCTTTCAGAAGTTTTTCAACCTCATATTTTATTTCCGCAGCTTTCCTTGGACTGATTTGGTGAATTTTTCGCTGAACTTCTCTAGCCGTGGGATAAGTCTTGATCTCATGAAAAACAATGGATGGATCAATCCCAGGAATTTATTCACATGTCCAAGCAAAAACAACTTGAAATTATTTGAACAAAGCTCTATACATTTCAATTTCTTTTGTTGAACAATTCTGACCTACATGAACATGTTCAACTATTCTAGGCTTGGTTGATATATGAATTGGAATCGTCTAAGTGATATTACACAAATTTCCTTTGGAATCAGTGTGTTGTAACAACACAGGTGTTTGAGGATTTTCAACAATATCAGAATTGATAAGAGAAACAAAGTTGGAGTCTACGGAATTGGCATTACGAAGGAAAGAAGATCTATGGTGATGTTATTCCCATACTGATTCATCTAGACTCAAGATATCCATAATAGAATCATCCGATGGGAAATTGTATGAGAGATAGTCTAGAGTGGGGAGAGAGGAATCTAGCCAGTAAAGTAGATTCTAAGTATATTATGCTACTAGATGATCATCATCATAGTATACATCAGAAATGGATTGTATGGCATCGTAGAGCACTTCATGAGGACCTAGAGAAGGTGTCTCAGCAATTTCTTTACCTTTAGGAATGTGCCCAGTTGTATATATCATATTTATCGATGCTACTTTCGTACTAGGATTAGTCAAAGGAAAAAAACCCATAAGAGATGAATCCTTCAACAACCCTACCCTGGGAGATTGATAAGGTGGAGGGGAATTCCCTAGCATAGGAATACTGTTCCTAGTGGTGGTCTTAACATCAGGTGAATAAAAATCAAGCTTATCTACGGTCACAATATTTCCCAAGTGAGGGAATTGGAGAGTGTGAAAACATGACGAAGAAACTGCCATCATAGAATAGAACCAATTTATCCCCAATAATAGATTGTAATATAGAGGAGCATCGACCACTTCCACTTGGATAGAAACAATATTTCCCCCCAACTTGATGGATAGTGTCGGTTACAAGCCATGAGGTTGGAAACCTTGTGCGTCGAAATATTTCAATGTGGTAGGTGACTTAGTAATTTCAGGAGAGCATATGGGTCTCCAGCAAGACATAGACAAAACTGAAGTGGAAGCTCCTTCACCCAATACAATACGATGGACCTTCCTCCCAACTACCTTCGTTGTGATTTGAAACGCAAGATGGTAGGATAACCTTGATTTGTAATTATCCACATAAAAATGAATAATAGTAGTATTGTCCATATTTAATGCCCCTAAATTTGTCAACAAGTTTTTACACTGTGTAGGGTAACTTTGCAGTACTTCTAGTGTAAACATAGCACAATGTGCTTGAGCCAAATCCTCAACAACGTTGTAGAATTGAGTAGCACGAGCATTAGGATTGAATATGGATTTCTAGATGGTACTCTTAGGAGGGCGCAAAACCAAATCGAGGTTAGGTTTTCCAATTGTAAGAGGGCCATTAGAAGGTCGAGGAGGAGAATAATTTGAAGAAGGATTTTTCTCGAAAGAATCACCTTCATCCTTCTTATATGTTGGTTTGTCATATGTCTAACTATGTGCAGTTAATGCAATAGTTTCAATAGACATCATTTGGATTTCCTCTATAGAGGTAGAGTTTCCTTGTGATGACATGTGGTCAAATAACTGCTATTGAGATGGAAAAGGATCGGTAAGTACCGTCGGTGTAGGGTTACTTTTCAAAAACTTGTTAATTTCTTCACCACGAAGGAACTCCTTAGTGAAGTGGTCACCTCCACATAGTAGGAAATGATACTTAGCTTTCGTTTTTCATTTTTTTCATTCTCTGAGGTCAAGTTCTTAGGGTTCTCCTGTTGGTTTCATGACTTTTTAGCTTTATATTTTCTTTTTTATTTTTACTGAGTGTTTGCATTGTTTGAATAGAATTTAACTCGGTAGAAACCATAGGAGTAGAAGGAGTAGTGGTATAAGTACTTGGATTCTTAGAATATTTCATTGCGGATGTAGGTTGGATTGAACCTACAATGCCATCAACAGGAGTTTCTGCAGGTGGTTTGGCAAGGTTGGTACTGGGACAAGGAGCTTGAGGGATTAGATCATACAAGGTTCCAAATTGAGAGTAAACTAATTCCAACTACTAATACCGATTGATAGATTGATCTTTAGTAAAAAAACCACCCATAGCCACATCAAAGGAAATGGGAGGCAATGGGGATTTGGTAAACCAATTAGCTAACAATTGGTCTGGGATAGGAGCTTTAATCAGTATCTGATGTCTCCTCCACTGATGAATATAATCTAAGATGTGGGTGTAAGTATTTTTCAAAGGTATGCAAAAATATCTGTACCAGTTTTGTAATGGTTAGGTAGCTAAAAATGGGTAAGAAAACTGTTGCCAATGAGTGAAAATCCATAAATGAATGTTGTGGAAGCTCAATGTACCACTTGGAAACTGTACCAATCAAATTTTGCTAGAAGAGTCTCAAATGGATCGAATCATTCATTAAGGAGTTAGAAGAACAACATAGATGGAATTTCATAACATGGTTTTTTGGATATTCTCCCTGCTTCCCATCAAATTTAGGGATGTCTAATGGTAACTTGACTGGAATTGCAGACCACAAAGGGTTATGTTGGATGGGATCATTGATAAACTTGGACAAGTCAGGAAAGTCCAAAGTTTCCAAAAATGGAAGTTGATGATTAGGCTATACATACTAGTAACATTGATATGTAATATGTGTACCAGTAGGACCATAAGTTGATTAATATACCAATTTTTGGGGAGGTCAATTTCTAGATGATCCTCCTAATGGTGAACCACTTGAAGGAGGTGGGCCTAGAAAATGTGGGCCTCTGAGTGGAAGACCTATGGGTGGAGGGGGTCCTTTAGATTGTGGGACTCCATAAGGTGGACCTCCAGGTGGGGGTCCACCAAGTGGTGGTCCTCCAGGTGTTGGTCCTCCATAAGGTGGACCTACACCTAGTGGTCCTCTGTAAGGTGGACATCCATAAGGTTGGACTTCACCTGGTGGTCCTCCATAAGGTTTCCCTCCACCTGGTGGTCCTCCATAAGGTGAACCTCTAGATGGTGGTCCTCCTAATGGTGCCCCTTCGAAAGGTGGACCTCCAAAAGGTGCCCCCCATAACCTCTAGTAGTATTAATAGGTGTTCCTCTGAGCATAAGCATATACAACCAATTAGGTTTCCCCATGGTGTAAACATGTTTATGGGGCAAGGCATTATGGGATAGGAAATCCTTGAAGATGTAGGTTGATAATTAAAATTTCTTACATGTGGTTGGTTTCCCAGGTAAGCATAACCCCAAGAAGGTTGATTAACGATAGGTTGTATCTGTGAGGGTTTTCATGTACTAGAAGGAGGAATAACCACATTGGTGTTTGTGGATGGAACAATTACGGTTGGTTGTCCTACATCCTAGTTTTTCTTAGTACTAGAAATATATCCACTAACTAATAAAACAACTTGGACCGGAGGCTTCCCCCTAGTGGTAGAAGATATGGGAGAACCAGAGGCTAACCCAGGGTTTGGAACTGAAGGAGTAGGAATGGAGAGTTTTCCTAGATCATAAGTTACTGCCCCTTGAGCTGGTGATCCTAAATCAAGAGCGGCTTGAGACGATGAAAGTGCACGGTATCCTTAGGGGGTCATTTCTGAATGACAGGGAAGAGGAGTAGAACTCATCTTCGTAAGGCTTTCTTGAAATTTACTCAAACGATCAATATATGGTTGAATACCTTTAAATAATTATGGGTTTGAAGGAAACTCTCTAATGGGAGTAACATAGGAGGGCCTAGTGGTCCCATATTCAGAAATGGATTTCCCTATGGAAGTTCTCAAGAAAGGAGTATTTGGGCCAAACGATGCTCCTATGGTATCATCTGATGGGTGATTGAATACCCAATCAAATGAACCAGGTTGACCTTCTATTGGAAAATAAAAGGTAGATTCAGTCGCAGGAGGCTGTTGGACTGCCAAGGGATTATCATAAGAAGTAAACTATTCTTGAGCTTCCACAATTGGATTCTCTTCCACATGGGAATTAGCTATAATAGGTTGGTCCATGGCTTCCATTGTGCTATCTTCCATGATAGGAGGAAATTCGGGTGGTAAGACTTGTACTCTTCGATATCGTATTAAAGGTAACTCATCCAAAATATTGTTTACAAAATATTAACCTAGGGTTTGAAACTAGAATCACACAAAATCACTCCTACACAAGCTAAGGTCACAAGAAAACTTAAGTGACAAGAGGGGATGATAAAAATTAGGTTCCTCACTAGGATTGTCAAGTCTTCGCAACTTGTGATAAAATGAAGGGTCCAATAGTAAAACGTGAGAAGGAGGATTGGGACCATACCCTTTCCTGAATACCTGAATACCTAGACGACACATGTATAGTAGCTTCCAGAGTGTTGTTCTCAGTATATTTCTCCAACAAGACGACCAAAAGGATTTTATCAGTTGGTTTAGGGTGTCTTAGAAAGGTCTCTCGATATACTCAAGGTACGTGGGAGCTCAAATCCTTGTTAGTGATGTATAATGCATAACCACTCAATAGGAGACTTCTGATATACTACTGAGTACATGAAGTACCTTTCGAAATACCTAGAGGGTACATGAAAGGATGTTCGATATATCTTTTGGTACGTGGAAGAAATACAAGCCCTCAGGATGCAGTGAAGGCAATAGAATGACAACTCCTATTTTTATAGACGTCGAAACACGTCTTTTAAATTATCACTCAAGTTACTAAATATTCTAACCTAAAGCTAGCGTTAATTTTATCTTATATGATTTGGTGAATGCATGAAGTGAGTACAGAAAAAGTAAAACCATGCAAAATATTCATGAAAATTTTCACTTTATATTCCAAGGTATTCCCTACTTATAGGAGAGATAGTGATTAAATTCTCGTTTTGCAAATATAAAATACCAAACAACACATTGAACTATTTTCAATTTGCAAGCAAGCAAAAAATTCTAAAAAAACATCTTGAAAGTAAATGGAAT
>LPNX010971351.1:19091-66771 GCA_001517045.1 Pseudotsuga menziesii | reverse complement strand
TATAATGTTTATGCAACTAATCAAGTACTCAGTGGTTCATCCTTAAACACAAATATATGACCAATATCAAAATTTTATTCTCAATCAAAATAAAAGCAATCTTCTATTAACCTATGAAGAACAAAATAAATAAACCAAAGTAAAATACTTCCTTTCAACTGATCAAACAACACTCAAAGATATGAATATATAAATTTCAAGTACTCTTTCAAAACAAGAAACCAAGCATATATAGAAAGCAACTGAACAAGCCAAGACAAACTATCTCTTGAAAGAAATGAAACAAGTTCTTAACACATTCCAAATTTTGAATACACAATCAATTATCAGTACTAAAGCTAGAAACAAATTCAGAAAATGAAAAAACATGTGCTAGGTTTTGAAATTTCACACGGATCAAAACCCTATATGGAACCACTACTAGAAGGTGTTGAACAGAGTGTTACCGCTCGAGCACTACTTCTTGCCTTCAGGAACAGAGTGGTGGCACCACCTGTCGTCCACTGAACTTGTTGAGTGGCACCGTTTCTTACCCATAATAGAAGTGTGATGTTTCGTGTAGGTTTCAAAACAAAACACCAAGTGAAAAAAGAGGAAATTAATTTTCAAATTTTTAGCATCAAATCACAAATAAAATAAGGGAAATAAAGCATATGATTCAGATCTATTTAGATCTAAGTAGATCTGGTCAAACTAAAGCCAAATCTCACTAAGTAACTAGTAGCTATGATCAAATGGAAAACTGAAGTTCGAAATAAAGGCAAGATCTAAAAACCAAAAAAGATAAGAAATATGAATATCTTCCCCAGTATGGTCTCCAAATTTGTTTCTAGAAATACTCATCTCCTGCGGAGAGGAGTTGAGTTGTTTCCCTAGTTTGAAATCCTTCACAACTATAACAAATGAGTTACAACAAAAAACAATACTTTCCCTAAGATAGGTAGATGTTTGGAATGAAACTTTCACCTGTTACACAGTGTAACACTCCATCCTTCAAGAGTACTATATCTCCACATTTTACCTGCAAAAACACATCACAAAGTACACAAGATTAAAATTACCAAATAAAATCTACTATCTCATATCAATGACTAAGGAATTTGATAATAAAACTAGTGATTAGAACACAATAGGAATTATGGGAAAGGAACTTTTTTTGCGTCAATAAAAAAATAGAGAGATTACAACCAATAAGCCTTAGTGTTGAAATGTCTCCACTCAAGAAAATTATTTCCTCCAAAGCTTCAACTTGTCTTCCTAATGCTCACCCTCCTTGGCTAGATTTGGCCAGAAATTTGGTACTATAGCATAACTTTCCTCCCTTTACCCATCGAGGGTGAGCCACTACTTATAGGCCTTGGGAGGATTGAAATGGTTTAGATTTTCATGGGTGAGGTGGAAAGGAGACCCTAGAAGGATGGATCTCAAGCCAAGGTGGTCCATTAGTGTAGGGATGAGGGTTCCATGAAGCTAATCTTCGAGAAGATTCGTGAATCTCATCTTTTTCCTTTTAAAACTAGAGCCCCGCTCTTTTTCTATTGAGACAGAGTGTTACCAAGGCAACACCACCTATTTCTCAAAGGGATAAGGTGGTGGCACCTATTTTTGTCAACTACAAAGGGGCATTGCTTATATGGGTAACACACATTACTAAAAGGAAAAAGGAGGTGGTGGACATAAGTTTGCAATCATGAGTCCTAGCAAGTGTCTAACTTCACATTTTGAGGATTCGAGGCATGTTCTGATGTTTTGGTTCTCATTACATGGTCATGAATAGAATTGTGTGTAATGGGAGGAAGGCCTCAGTTCCCACTCAACACATAGTAGGCCGGATGAAGAAAAAAATAAGTTTCCATCTCCAAACCTAGAGCCACACAATGATGAAGAGCAAGACAAGCAACCCCCACCAGAAATGACCACTTCCATGAAGCCACTTTCCTTGGTCAATCATAAAATATTTACGGAGTTTGACATTGAACTAGAGAAAGAAGAAGAACATCAATAAGAACAAAAAAGAATACAAATAGTCACGGGGGATTCACCTTATTGAGCAATATGTTGGAAACATTTACCACCATACACACACTTTTTGGTAAATTTGGCCTAGTTAAACCACTATCCTAAGTTTTATTGACTTAATTGACATCAGAGGAGCATTGTATGACATCAGCATGAGCACACCCACGCCTACCTTCAGTCAAGGAGGCCAACTAAGCCTTCTCCTTCATTGAGGGAGGATAACTGGAGCACTCCAGGGGTGATCTGAGTGTCATAAATGCATTTAATTGATAACTGATGGTTACAATTAGTTAAAAAGAGCAATGAAGGTGCCTCCTTTCATTAAATTGATTATTTAATTAATATTTAATGAATTGGAGTCAACAAGGGTGCCTCCAACCACTTCTCATGGTCAATTACACTTCAGTTAACCTCATCAGGGTTCATTGGAGTCATTGATGTGCTACCACTTGTTGGTTGGCTTGCAGTGACATGTGTCTAAGCTAATTTCAGTTAGACTCATTCAATTATTGCACTCTGAAATTAGTTAGGACTTAGTTGAGTCAATTAGGGTTTTGATCAGTGGTTAACTAGAGTGTTTACTGTGGCTTACATTCAGTTAAGCTAGACTCACTCATTCAATTCAAATGACCTCCTTGGGAATTCAAATTGTCTTGGAATTCATGCATCTGGCATGATCATTGTATTGTATCATCATTCTTTCATTTGATTATACAGAGCTTCTACTTCCATTGCAGCACCATTTTGCCAATTTTATGCATATTTGTCTGTATTCTTTGTTATACTATATTTTCAATTCCTAGAACACTATTACAAATTAATATGGCATCAGAGCTCATGGTGGAATGAAGCTTAGATCTCTCTAAAACAATTTTTTTGACAGATCTTGCATGAAAAATTGAGCAAAGCTCAAAAATTCCAGCACTGCACCAGAATCCAAGGCTTACCACTTAATACCCCAAGTAAGGAAATTGTTGGTCAAGCTTGCTTGATCAACTATGTTGGGTGTGATGAAAGCCTAAAATGTGCAGGCTGACCGAACTTACGGTGCCCCTTTTGTTGTGATTTGCAGGTTTTTAACAGGTGAAAGCATTCGCTCCAGCAGTTTCAAATGGATTCTTCCATAGAACTCTTGACTCCGTTCAATTTCCACTCATGGAAAGGAGACATGGAGATCCAGCTACGTGCCAGAGGACTCTACATGGTCACTATGGACACTGAAGAAGATCCTGCTTTTGTGATAGAAAAATATAGATTCTTGAACAAGAAAGATGAAGCATTCGGATTCTTGTGCCTCTCTATTTCCTGGGATCTTCTTTTCCATCTCTCGGGATTGAAGACTCCAAGGGAAATCTGGGACAAATTGGAAACCCTGTATGGAAAACAGGATGATTTGAGAGTATACCAGCTTGAGAATGAGTTGATGTCTCTCCAGCCTTCCAATTTAGAGACCTTGAATGACTTGTCCACAAAGTTCAAGCACATTGTCTGACTATTGAAGCAATGTAAGGTGGAGAAGGAGGATGATCAGCTCATCCTTGCCATACTCTCCAAACTTAGAGCTGATTATTCGATTTTTGTCTCTACATTCCATGCAGGGAATCTCACAACCCCTAGATGGAATATGCCTTCATTGAGTCCCTAACAAGTGAACATGATAAGCTTGTCTAGATGGGGATCATTAGATCCTCCTGTGATCAAGCCCTCCATGTCTCGAGGCCCAAAGATCTGAAGGGTAAAGGAAAGCAGTAGAAGAACCCAAAAACCAAATTCAAAGCTCCTGTTATCTCTTAAAATAATTTATTTTCGTAGGAAGAACTTAATTCATGCAATGAGGAATATGAGTGTCACTAACAGTTTGAAAGCCTATGTTGTTGATAAAAAATGTCACAAATTTGTAGCTTCGGTGGCTTGGACGAGGATCAGAACATCTCATTAGCCACCAATAGGCTTATAAAAATTTCACAAAGTTGTATTCGGTGGCTTGGGCAAGGATCAGAACATCTCATTAGCCACCGATAGGCTTACAGACTATGGCTTCCACAACCAGATGAACATATCGACGATCGAAGGAACTAAGGACTTTCGATCAATCAATAGAAAATCATCAGCGATCAAAAGGACTATGGGCTACGAATTGGTGAGATAGTTTACTAAGGATCCAAAATGGTGGAAAAGAGATAGACTATGGCTTCTGCGATCAAATGAACATTTCGGCGATTGGAACAAGTAAGGGCTACGTAGCAGCATCTCTATGGTGTCAGTGGCATAGAGAACTAAATATCTGGTTCAAACTCCTACTGACCTCTGACAGCGATAAATAAAAACCACTAACAATAAAAAATATAAAGTTTTGAAAAATAAAAAGAGATAACGCACATCGGCAAATAGCAATACTGTTCATCAGTGGCATAGAAGACTAATGCCCCGATTCCTTCATCAATCAACTTCCAGTGGTGATAAAATTAGTTCGGTCCACCTCCAAAACTACAGTAGTGTTCAGATAAAAGGTTCCAATGTATTATTTATTACAGCTCCCAATCGTTGACGAGCTAGTGATGGAGAGCATCGATGCTTTGAGACTTGGAGCACCGATGGGGTAAAGGAAAAAGCTTCCGATCATCGATGAAGAAGTCGCCGCGACGCTAGTGATTTAAGGCACCGACAACTATGGCAGTGTTGAGAATTGGAGCACCGATGGGCTAAAGGAAAAAGCTTCCGACTGGCGACCGTTATGATAAGGTAGAAAAATACGGCGATTTAAGCAAGAAAGGCCACTTCAGTAAACCGCCAAGACACTGGCTATTGGCAGCAATTTCACAGTGAACCAGCAGTGGTGATTATCAATGACCACTTCAGTTATTAAAATCTTGCTCAGTGAATTAGATCTTCACAGTAGATAAACAAATAGTTAGCAAGTGTTTGAAGCCCTAATATGGAAAAACTATCACTTTCAATTATTTTTTGTGTAAACAGATTGGATTTTTAAGGTCTGTGATTTTTGTAGAAGAATATAAAGCCCATGATTGATTTTATAATAAGGGTTCAACTTCAGGGATTTATGAGCCAATAATACTTTCAAGCTTCTCATTTAACTTATTCATGATACAAGTTCTTTTGTTGTGATCTATTCAGCCATCATCTCTTTCTTTATTGTGTTTATGCCTAAATATGCATTTAGGTCAATTTTAGGTTTATTAAAAAGCCAGTAGTTGTCATCCTATTGGTTTATTAGTGATATTTCATTTATAAATACCATCCTCAATAGGATTTATCCATTTATATGCATGTGTTATGTGTGTAAGTCTACCATCCTGGTGAGTTCTCCATTCCTGCACCTTATTGTCAA
Organism: Pseudotsuga menziesii; assembly: GCA_001517045.1. Lineage (NCBI taxonomy): Eukaryota > Viridiplantae > Streptophyta > Pinopsida > Pinales > Pinaceae > Pseudotsuga > Pseudotsuga menziesii. The sequence goes on along the minus strand of LPNX010971351.1, from coordinate 61,403 downwards.
ACTACTGAGCAAATTGAAACTAAAAGCCTTGTAAATGAGTGAGTCTTATGCATGCCTTGAGAGTGGAAAGGGTTACATAGGTCGACTGACTTGACCCATATCTAAAAACCCCAAAAAACATTGTAAGTTACCAGGCATCCTCGAGCTACAACCTAGAGAATTTTCCTGGAGTGATAACAAAGTGGCGTCGTTGCTAGGGAGAGGATATTGAAGCTCAGCTTCCCTGGGAGACAACATAGATCCATGCTTTGATGATAGACAAGACTTGGAAATTATTATAGTTGCAATCATCTATCTGGCAACTCCATTGATATAAGGTGGCTTCAAGAATACCAAGTACCAGAGCAAACCCAAAGGGGCCACCAACAACACCCATTTCAAATCCAGAAGAAATCTTGAGGAAAGCTAGGGATTTACTAAGAAAGATCATCAATGCTACACAAAAAGCTACATTAGGTATTTCAAATCTTTCTGCTATTATTTCTTCTACTGAAACTCTTAATTCCCAGGAATTTTTAGATACATCAGAAAGATCTAGGACTTGGGCATCTTCAAGAACTGCTACTTGTGAAGATCAAATCCCTGGTGACTCCACTAGGATAAGTATAACACCAACTTCTCAGCAAATATTTTCATCAGTGCCGCCTTCCACATCCCTGTCCATACCCATTTCCAACATGGCTACCCCTCAATTGACCAAGATGGAAAGGATCCTAGTAGCTAGGTATGCACCCCTAGTTTTGCCGAATCCTCTCGCAGCCATGCCTACCGGGGATTATCTCAAGTATATGCCTAAGTTTACAGGGGAAGGGGATTTCATTGCTGAAGAACACCTAGAGGATTTTTATAGCTATGCTGAAAATATAAATATAGAAAAAGAAGATGTATGGACCAGAGTTTTCATGCAAAGCCTAGATGGTCAGGATAGGAAGTGGTTTAAGGAACTGCCTGCTAGGTCAGTGGTAGGCATAGAGGCCCTAGATGACGTTTTCCTAAAGCATTGGGGAGAGAGGAGAGACCACCTCTACTATATCACAGAATTCAGCAACTTGAAAAGAGAAAATGGTGATTCTGTCTCCAACTTTACCAAGAGATTCAACAATATGTACAGCAAGATCCCCACTGAGATTAATCCCACTGGTACCTCAGCTATGATAACTTATGCAAATGCCTTTGACTCTGACTTTTCCCTACTTCTCAAAGAAAGGAGGTCTGCCTCCTTATCACTCATGCAGGATGCTTCCCTAGAGGTAGAGTCTAACATTCTGGCATCTCAGAAGGTCAAATGGAAGTTAGACAATAGAAAGCAGCCATCAGACTATAGTGGGGCTTCTGCATCAGAGAACAAGATTGAAAAAATGACCAAACTTTTAGATAACCTGACTGTTGAAATGTCTAAATTGAAGGACCAAGGACATCTGCCAGTGCAGGGTAAGGGGCAAAGTGACTTTGCTCCTCGAAACTCAAATTTTGTTCCTTATAGAAGAGGAAACCCCCCTGTTTAGATTCTAAGAAGGGAGATAAATCAAGGGGAAGACTAGAGAATAAGAGCTCCATTTCAAAATATTGTATTAGAAGAAGAGCCAGAGCTCATTGAAGAAGAAGGAGAAGCTGAAGACAATATCCACTGCATGGAGGATGAGGTGGACTATTCTTTTCTGACCCAGGAAGAATATGAAGAAGCCCTCATTGATGAGTAGATCACTAAAGAGGCTATATATCAGGCTGATGGTTAGGGAGGTTACCAACTGAGGTCTAGGCTGGTTGCTTCCCTCAAGAAGAATGTTGTACCTATCAAGTGGCATGCTGCGCTTGCTAGAAAGGTTGTTGTTGTACCAAAGAAAGTGGATGTTCCATCCAAAGCATTGCATAAACCAACACCTTCAACCCCACCTGATCAAGCCCAACTGAAGCCTACAGCTCATGAGGTAAGGTTTCCAAATAGGCTACATTATTCCTTCAACCTTGAGTCTGAAATAAAAAAAATTGAAAATCCCTTTCCCTTTAATTGAGTTGATGAAGAATGATGCATTTAAAACCTCCATTATGAATTCCCTTCAGCCCAAGGTGCACATTGACACTAACTTTAAGAACCTGCAAGATGAAAATCCTGTTGTAACCTTGGGCCCCATGGTCAAATACCTAAAGGACTCCTTCCCACCATTTTATATATCCTTGAACATCCATGATAAAATCCTCCATAATTGTCTGCTGGATTTAGGAGCCTCTCATAACCTAATGCCAAAGGAGGTGATGGATGAGATTGGCCTCAGCATTACCAAGCCCTACCATGATTTATTCTCCTTTGAATCTAGGAATTTCAAGTTCTTGGGCCTCATCAAAGACCTTACTGTAAACTTAAATCAACTACCTTCGAAAAGCGTAATGATGGACATCGTAGTGGCTGATATTCCTCCAAAATTCAGCCTCCTGCTTTCTTGGTCATGGAGCGAAAGGTTAGGTGACACCCTTTAGATGGATCTCATGTATGCCACCGTTCCCATGCTTGGAGGGGAGACTAAGAGGATGTACAGGGAAAATCATCTAGCATACATTATAAGCAAGGAGAGCCGCTCAGTAAATCACCCCATCTACGTGGTGGACACCGATCTTAGGTCTTTCATTTTGCAAATAGACGATAAGCAGCAAACATTAGTTCAGCTCATTAATCCCACCCGTCTGCATCCCGAAGAAGTCACAATAGTGATCTGGACCATGTATTTCGATGGGGCTAGCGCCCAAAACTCAGCAAGAGCTGGTGTGGTCTTGATCTCCCCATCTAAGGAAAACATTCACCTGTCTTATAAGCTCGATTTCAAAACCACGAACAACGTAGCAGAATATGAAGCCTTGCTGCTAGGGGTTAAAGTAGCCAAGGATATGGGGATCATGTGCATGAATATTTTTGGGGATGCAGACCTCATCATACAGCAGGTCAACAACACTTTTCAGACAAAAAATATCAGATTGAAGGCCTACAGGGACGAGGTATGGAAACTGAGAGACTCCTTTATGTTTTTTGAATTGTCATATATTCCTAGGGATTTGAATCACTTGGCTGATTCCCTGGCCGTCTCTGCAAGTCTGTTTATTCCTCCTTTACCCCCTAGGCTCAGCTATGATGTTCAGGTCAACTACAGACCCTCTCTACTAGACAAAGTAAAATTTTGGAGGGTGTTTGAGAATGATGAGGATCTTAGTAAATTCCTTTAGTTAGTGGATGAATTCTCTGACATGCACATAGACCAAGAAAACCTTAACCTGGAGGAATCCAAGCAGCTCAAGCTAAAAGATAAAGTGACTAAGCACAATATTGTCCAATTTCCCAGCAACTACATACCCCAAGGCCTAGTACCACTGGAAGAACTATTTGATCATAATGGCATCCCTTTGAAGCCTGCCAAAAGGGAGCTAGATCCTGCTGTCCAAGAGCAAAACATAGGCAGCCAAAGCCATCCAAAATTGATAAATCTATCCACTTGGCTGACTGCTGAACAAAAGTTTGAATTTTGCAGCCTGATAAAAGAGTTTACTGATGTCTTTGCATGGGCGTATAGTGACCTAAAAACATATGACACCAATATCATCCAACACATGATTCCTTTGGAGAAGGACACCATTCCTTTCAAAATAAAGCTGAGACCCATCAGCCCTCTTCTATTACTAGTGATTGAGAAAGAGATCCACAAACTCCTCAAAGCCAAGATCATAATTCCGCTTAGGTATTCCAAGTGAATTGCAAATCTAGTAGTGGTAAGAAAGAAAAATGGATAAATTAGGTTGTGTGTGGATTTTAGGAACCTTAACAAGTGTTCGAAAAAAGACAACTATCCACTTCCCAAGATGGAACATCTACTGCAGAAAGTCTTGGGGGCCAGGGTCATGTCCTTTCTTGATGGATTCTCTAGATACAACCAAGTTTTTGTGCACCCAGATGACCAAGAGAAGACTGTCTTTACCACCCCCTTGGGCACCTTCATGTATGCTAAAATGCCATCTGGGCTAATGAATGATGGGACTACTTTTCAGAGAGCTATGGACCTAGCTTTTGTAGGGATAAAAGATAAATTTGTGCTGATATATTTGGATGACTTAACAGTTTACTCTCACAGCTATCATGATCACTTGCAGCATTTAAGGAAGGTATTTCTGAAGTGCAGAAGGTATGGAATATCACTGAACCCCAAAAAGTCCCAGTTTGCACTCAATGAAGGAAAGATATTAGGCCACATAGTCTTAGCTGAAGGTGTAAAGATCAATCTGATGAGGGTGGAATAAATCCAAAAACTGTCAATACCAAGGTCAAAAAGAGACATTCAGTCCTTTTTAGGCAAGATAAACTTTGTTAGAAGGTTCATTCCAAATTTCTCTGAGCTGGTAAAGCATATAACAGTCATGCTAAAAAAGGATGCAGAAATAAAGTGGACCGACCAAGCAAGAAACTCTTTTGAATAAATTAATAAATCCATCATGGAGGCCCCAACCCTGATTAGTCATGACTACAACAAGGGTTTTTACATTTTATCTTTTGCTTCTTATGACACAATGGCAGATGTACTATTGCAAAAGAATGATAAAGGTCTCGATCATCCAATTGTTTTCTTCAGCAAAACCCTAAGAGATGCTGAGCTGAAGTATGACCCAATTGAGAAGCAGGATTATGCTCTCATAAAATATTTGAAGACTTTCAAAATCTACATTCTCCATGCAAAGGTCATTGCATAGGTCCCTTCAGTTGTTGTGAAGGATGTTTTGACTCAGCCCGACAATGATGGGAAGAGAGCTAAATGGATTGCCAAACTCATTGAGTTTGATGTAGAGGTGAAACCCACCAAGCTGGTAAAGGGATTAGGTCTGGCCAAAGAAAATTGTGAACTAATGGGAATAAATTTCACATGTGTCAGATCAGTAAAGGTACAGACTATGGTAGCAACGAAAACTAAAGTAAATCAAGATCAGAATAACAGTCCACCAGTAGCTAAGAACATATCTTCATGTGAGTGGTACTCAGGTATCATTCAATTTTTGTAAAATTTAGAAGTTCCTCCTGATCTCACTCCTAACCAAGAACGAGCCCTTAAATTGAAATCTATTAAGTTTTGCATAATTGACAAACTGTTGTACTGGAAAGATCAGTCTGGAATTTTGTTAAGGTGTCTAGATAAAGAGGAAGTAGAGCAAGTCATGCATCACTTTCATTCTAGTACATGTGGAGGCCACCACTTCTAGAAAACCATATCCCACAAGATCTTAAAAGCAGGATATTATTGGCCAGTCCTCTTTGCTGATGTATGCACTTTTGTAAGGGTTTGTGACCAATGTCAAAGATTTATAGGGAAGAAGCAGCTCAAGTCCCTACCCCTTAGGCCGGTTACAGTGAACGGGCCTTTCTAGCAATGGGGTCTGGATTTCATAGTTGAAATAAATACATCTTCCAGTGGACAGCATAAATGGATCTTAGTAGCCACTGACTACTTTACCAAATGGATAGAAGCAATACCCACCAGAAATGCCACTCATCAAGTCATCATGAGATTCTTATATGAGAACATCTTCAGCAGGTTTGGTTGCCCAGTAAGGTTAGTAACTGATAATGCACCATCTTTTAAGGCTGGGACATTAGTTAAAATGTGTGAATCAATGGGTATTCAACTCGTGCACTGCACATCCTATTACCCACAAGTAAATGGCCTGGTCGAGTCATCCAACAAAAGCTTAGTCAGAATCATCAGGAAACTACTAGAGATATATCAGAAAAGCTGGGATTCAAAGCTTAAGTTTGCTTTATGGGCTGATAGGGTGACAGACAAAATATCCATAGGGACTTCTCCATTCAAACTAGTTTATGGCATTGAGGCCATCTTTCCTATCTAGCTCATCCTTCCAGTGGCAAAGTTCTTTCAGGAAGAGGAGGATGAACCAAATGATATGATGAGAAGGATGATGGATTTTTTGGAGTTACAACAGATCAGGGAGCAAGTTATAGGAAAATCAGAAGCTCATCAACACAGGATAAAGAGCATGTTTGAAAAAAGAGCAAAAGAAGACAAATTCCAGGTCAGAGATTGGGTCCTCAAGTGGGATGCTGTTAGATAGGACAAGGGAAAACATGGACAATTTGACTCTTTGTGGATTGGCCCTTTTGTTATAGACCAGGTATATGAGAATAAAACCTTAAAATTGCAGAATCTGGAAGGTGAAGAAGTATTCGATGTCCCAGTAAATGGGCGGTTCTTGGAACTCTATTTTATTTGAGGCTTTGAGGCCTTATGATTGTAAATTAGTAGATAGTAGGTTGTTTTGCTTTCAAAATAAGACTCCATTCCCAATGGAACAATAAAGGATAGTGTTAAGTTACTTAGTTGCTTTTAGGGAAATGCATTTTGGTCTCAGTTTCTTGTGACCTCACTGGGAGGTTCCCATCCCCAAGTAGGAGCCAGATGTTATCTCCCAAAATAATTTATTTTTGTAGGAAGAATTTAATTCATGCAATGAGGAATATGAGTGTCACTAACAGTTTGAAAGCCTCTTTTGTTGATTAAAAATGTCACAAAGTTGTAGCTTCGGTGGCTTGGGCAAGGATTAGAACATCTCATTAGCCACCAACAAGCTTATAAAAATTTCACAAAGTTGTATTTGGTGGCTTGGGAAAGGATCAGAACATCTCATTAGCCAGCGACAGGCTTACAGACTATGGCTTCCGTGACCAAATGAACAGATTGGCAATCGGAGGAACTAAGGACTTCTGATCAATCAATAGAAAATCATCGACGATCGAAAGGAATAAGGGCCATGAATTGGCGAGATAGTTTACTAAGGAGCCTAAACGGTGGAAAAAAGGCAGACTATGGCTTCAGCGATCAAATGAACATTTCGGTGATCAGAAGAAGTAAGGGATAAATAGCGGCAAGGTTAAAGCTAAGCATCTCCACGGTGTCAGCGGCATAGAGAACTAAAGCTCTGGTTCAAACTCCTACTGACCTCCAGTAGTGATAAAGCAAAACTGCCGATAGTAAAAAATATAAAGTTTTGAAAAAGAAAAAGAGATAACGTGCATCGGCAAATAGCAAGACTGTTCATCGGTGGCATAGAAGGCTAATGCCCTAATTCCTTCGCCAATCAACTTTCGGTGGCGATAAAATCAGTCCGATCTACCTATGAAACTACGGAAGTGTTTAGATAAAAGGTTTCGACATATTATTTATTACAGCTCTCGATGGCCAATGAGCTAGTGATGGAGAGCGTCGATGCGTTGAGACTTGGAGCGCCAATGGGGCAAAGGAAAAAGCTTCTGATCATCGATGAAGAAGCTGTCGCGACGCTAGTGATTTAAGGCATCAACAACTGTGGCATCATTGAGACTTGGAGCACCGATGGGATAAAGGAAAAAGCTTTTGACCGATGACTATGGTGAGAAGGTAGAAAAATTAGGCGATTTAAGCAAGAAAGGCCACTTCAGTAAACCACCGAGACACTGGCTGTTGGTGGCAATTTCACAGTGAACTAGCAGTGGTGATTATCAGTGACCACTTCAGTTATTAAAAGCTCACTCAATGAACTAGATCTTCACAGTAGATAAAAAAATAGTTAGCAAGGGTTTGAAGCCCTAATCTAGAAAAACTGTCACTTTCAATTTTTTTTGTGTAAACAGATCGAATTTTTAGGGTCTGTGATTTTTGTAAAAGGCTATAAATCCCATGATTGATTTTATAATAATAGTTCAACTTTGAGGATTTATGAGCCAATACTACTTTCAAGCTTCGCATTTCACTTATTTATGATACAAGCTCTTTTGTTGTGATTTGTTCAGCCATCATCTCTTTCTTTACTGTGTTTATGCTTGAATATGCATTTAGGTCAATTTTAGATTTATTAAAAAGCCAGTGGCTGTCATCCTATTGGTTTATTAGTGATATTTCATTTATAAATACAATCCTCAGTAGGATTTAGCCATTTATATGCATGTGTTATGTGTGTAAGTCTTCCAGCCTAGTGAGTTCTCCATCCCTGCACCTTATTGTCAAACTACTGAGAAAATTGCAACTAAAATCCTTGTAAACAAGTGAGTCTTATGCATTCCTTGAGAGTGGAAAGGGTTACATAATTTGACTGACTTGACCCATATCTAAAAACCCCAAAAAAAATTGTAAGTTACTAGGCATCCTCAAGCTACAACCTAGAGGAGTTTCCTGGAGTGATAACAACTCCTAAGCCTAAAGTTGAAAACCGGCAGCATGAAGAGTCTTCTGGCTCAAAGAAGAACAAAGGAAAAAGGCATCATGGAAAGGAAAAAGTCAAGTGTTCATACTATGGGAAGGGATTTCACCCTCAACATGCCTGCATGAAAAAGAAACTTGATGAAGCTACCTCTCTCCTTAAGAGAAATCACATCAATCTTCTGGAAATCTTTCGAAGGAGAGATCAGCAAGATCGGGAACCACAACATGAAAGAGGTCATTCCCTCATGGAAAGAACTTCGAAGTCCAAATCACTCTTGATAGATTATGGATCTTCGAACCACATGATGGCTGAAAGAGACTCCTTCTCATCTTTGGAGACCGGCAAATCAATTCCCATCCACATGGGAGATGACTCCACCATCATTTCCTAAGGACAAGGTACTATTGATCTTGAACATGGCTACTTTTCAAATGTTTTGTACGTACCATCTCTAGCATGAAGCCTCTTTAGTGTTTATCAAATGACACATATGGGAGTTCCCAAGAGAGTATCCTTCATCCCGGATGATGTAGAGATCACAGAACTTGCATCCAGGAAACTTGTTGCAAAAGGCCTTGCAAACCAACATGCAAAATCCTATGAGTTCTCCCATTTTGTGACGAATGCAAAGCCCACCGTATTGCTGAATCATGGAAATGAAGTTAGTAGACTGTGGCATGAGAGGTTTGGCCATCTAAACTTCAAATAATTGCATCAATTATAGAAAAATTCTATGGTTGAAGGCCTCCCGATCATCAAGGCAACCACTAGAATTTGCAAGGGCTATGTTGTTGGAAAGCACCCTGAGCATAAGTTCGATTAGGAGAAGACAAGCTGAGCATCATGCATCTTAGGACTGATACATTCTGATATCAGTAGTCCAATGCCTATCACATCCATGAATGGATCAAGGTATCTTCTAACTTTCATTGATGATTTTTTGAGGTACAAATGGGTCTTCTTTATCAAAAAGAAGTCTGAAGTCTGTGAAATATTCACTGAGATGAAGGCCTTGATTGAGAATGCATCTGGCCAAAATATAAAGATCTTGAGATCTGATAATATTAGGGAGTATGTCATTAATGATTTTCTACACATATGTTCCTAAAGTGGTATTCATGTCCAGCATCCAGTTCCCTACACTCCCCAGCAGAACGGTGTAGCGGAGAGGAAGAATCGGTCTCTCATGGAGATGACCATCTGTATGTTGGAATCAAAGAAGTTGGCTGAAAATTTGTGGGATGAATCCATGCATGCTGCAGAATATATTCAGAATAGAGTGCCACACTCATCCATGAAATGGAAGACCCATTTCGAAGCATACTTCGAACACAAGTCGGATGTGTCGAATCTGCGGGTGTTTGGGTCCACTGCATGGGCCCGAATTCCACTTGATAAAAGGAGGGCTTTGCAACCACAAAGCATAGAATGTATATTTATTGGGTAACCTAATGAATCAAAAGGTTTCAAGCTTCTGGATATCAAAACAAAACATATCATCATCGAAAGGAGTGTCAAGTTTGATGAGCCTCTTCAGGAGGTGGAACTGGTGAAGGAGAAAATTGCTGAATTTCCTTCCTATTCTATTGAATATTTGGATGATGAAATTGGGGGTGATAACCCTGATTTGGATCCTTTGATTTCTGATATCATTGTATAGAAAAAATCATATGCTGAATTAGAACCTGAAGTACAAAATCATCTCCCAACTTGGGCCTGACAGACACTCTCCTCCGCAGGAGATAACAATGGAAATCTGAATGATCCAAGGAGAACCCGGTCTGATTTCGAAAGAGCAGGTATTGAACTCTCTTGTCCTGATTATTTGCTATATGAATATTGTTATTTTATGATAATTTCAGACCCCAAGTCTTACTACCATGCTCGAAAGGATCCGAGATGGCAAGTTTCCATGGATGAAGAGATGAATTCTCTTCAAAAAAACACTACTTAGGAGCTAGTTTCTCTTCCTTCGGGAAGGAAATTGGTTCAATGCAAGTGGGTTTTTTGGAATAATGTTGTTGCAGATGGAAGCACCTGCAAATATAAGGAAATTCTGGTGGCAAATGGTTTCTCCCAGGTCCAAGGTGTGGACAACCATGAGACTTTTGCACCAGTTGCAAAAATGGACTCCATCTGCCTAGTTTTGGCAATTTTAGCATCTAAGCACTGGGAAGTGCATCATATGGATGTTAAGTCAGCCTTTCTGCATGGAGATATTCATGAGGAAATATACATGAAGTAGCATGAGGGGTACATTTCTGATCCAAGATGGATGCCTTCCTTCTCTCACAAAACTTCCAAAGGTGTAAATCAGATCCAAATGTGTATATACAATAGTTTGATGGTCATTTGATTATTATTGTTTTATATTTTGATGACTTACTGATCACAGGTAGCATAGTTGCTTCTATTTCAGTCATCAAAACTTCTCTCTACAATGCATTTGAAATGAGCAATTTAGGGCTCTTAAAACAATTTTTGGGGCTCAAAATTGAGCAAAATTATGATGGGATAATGGTCACTCAATCCAAATACATATTAGAACTATTAGTAAAGTTTAACATGGGTGGATGTAGAGCTGCTCCATTCCCTTTCCTTTCAGGGACCAGCCTTGAAGAAGGAAAAATCACGCCTCCCATGGACTGCACTATTTATCGACAGTTGATTGATAGCTTGTTGTACTTGACTCATTCTCAGCCTGATATCTGTTATGCCATGAATTTTATATCAAGATACATGTAGCAGCCCCATGATATTCATTGGAAGGCAGCCAAAAGGATCCTCCAGTACATTCAGGGAACCAGGACCTATGACATTCCCTATGCTGCAAACTCCGAGCTAGAGCTGGTTGGATACACAGATTCCGATTGGGCAGGTGATTCTATTGATCGAAAGTCTAGTTCTGGATATGTATTCATGTTTGGTGGTGGCCCCATTTTTTGGTCTAGCAAATTAAAACAGGCCGCCATAGCATTGTCTTCAGCAAAGGCCGAGTATCGAGGAGCAGTGAATGCTTGCATCCAAGCTGTTTGGTTGCAAGGAATTCTTTCAGAATTTGATCTTGGTAGTACTTTGTCCACTGTCCTCTTTTGTGACAATCAAAGTGCTATTAAGATATCCACAGATCCAGTTACCAGGAAGAGGACCAAGCATGTAGACATACACATGCACTATATCAGGGAGCTAGTGCATGACAGGACCATCATTCTGCAATATTACTCGACTGATGAGCATATTGCAGACATCTTCTTCACCAAGATATTTTCAGAAAATAAGTTCACTTACCTCCATTCACTGTTGGGGGTGAGTTCATCAGGGTGATCCAACTACTTTCAGTGTTCATCTTGAGGGGGGGGGTTCCCTCTGGGTTTTCCCTCTTTTCCCGACTTAGTTTGTTTTGAGCATTGTTTGAGTTTCAGTATTGTACAGGGTGACCTATGGCCTTTATTTCTGGGGCCCTAGCATTCTTATGCACTTTATGTTTTCTACTTCTCCTAAGTATAGCTTAAGGGGGGGTGTTGGAGACATTTACCACCATACACACTCTTTTGGTCAATTAGGCCTAGTTAAACCACTAACCTAAGTTTTATCGACTTAATTGACATCAGAGGAGAACTGTATGACATCATCATGAGCACACCCATGCCTACCTTCAGTCAAGGAGGCCAACTAAGCCTTCTCCTTCATTCGGGGAGGCTAACTGGAGCACTCCGGGGGTAATTTGAGTGTCATAAATGCACTTAATTGATAACTAATGGTTACAATCAGTTAAACAGAGCAGTGAAGGTGCATCCTTTCATTAAATTGATTATTTAATTAATATTTAATGAACTGGAGTCAACAGGGGCGCCTCCAACCACTTATGATGGTCAGTTACACTTCAGTTAACCTCATCGGGCTTCATTGGAGTCATTAATGCATTACCACTTGTTGGTTGGCTTGCAGTGACATGTGTCCGAGGTACTTTTGTTGATGTATTTGTAACTTTGGAATGTATTCAGCTATGTATCTTTTGTATTGTAACCTGATGTTTATTTCGGGATGTATCTATTATGTAATTGAGTCATGTTGTCATGCCCTGATGTTCTGATTGAGAGAATCAATAATGTAAACAAGTCATGTCAAGTCATAGTGGGCAACCCTTCGATTGTGTAAGGGTTAAATTCCCCGCAGTTCCAGGGAACTAGGGTTATTAGACTCTCCTAGTAGAGGTCGGCCCTAGTATGGTTTTAGTCATGTTAGGATTAGTATAAATAGAGAGCTGGGGTCTCTATTTAGTACACATCACTCACACACTCAAGTGTAGCACATAGTTGAGGAAGGAGAAGACACTGGGGCTAGACAAGAAGAAGATTACTGCTATTGGGAGTGCATCTTACTGTTTCAGGGTTTTACATCTTGTGTTGATTCTATCTCTGAGGAAGTTGTGGGGTTTTCTCCATTTACAGTTTCCCCAATGAAAAACATTGTGTTCATTGTCTCTTGTGTTTGATTGTTGCACTTGTTGTTCTCTCAGTAAATATCCTAACATAATTCTAGCTTAATGTTGAAAAACTAACATGGTATCAGAGCTAACCTGAGAAGAAGACACTGTACAGCTGCGAGAACCAAGGCTTCCTATTTTATGGATATTTTTCCACATATTTTTATCAAAATTAAGGTGGAATATCTCTCCTCCTTAGGGCACATATTTCTATCGAAGCAGAATCCAATTCTGAGGTTTTTCAGTTTTGGACCTGTCACTACTATTGGGATTTAGGTATTTTCACAGAAGAGGAATTTTTTAGTGAGCCTAGGCCTGGATTGATCTCCTACCCATAATCGAAGTTAGGGACAAATTTCAATTCATTTGGGTGGATAGAACTCTGGAAAAGCAAAACCCTAATTTTCTCCTGAACCAGCTCTATAGGATTTCAACTCAAGTTTCAAATCCGACATCTTGAGCCTTGTAAGATCTAAAATATTTTGTATTTCCATTTGAGGTTCTCAGTTAATATGTCTCATCATACCAAGCTTGATGAAAAGCTTGAGGGAGCTGATAACTTTCGATCCTGGAAGTATAGGATCTCCCTGGTCCTGGAAGAAAATGAGTTAGACTCCTACATCCATGAGGAGGTTCCAGTTCCAGAGGGAGATGAGGAAAAGGAATTACATAAGAAGAAGATGGTTATGTCAAAAAGGATCATTATTGATTCTATCAAGGATCACCTTATCCCATAGGTGTCCTCTATCAAGACACCTAAAGCTATGTTTTATGCCCTAACCAAATTGTTTGAAGGAAAGAACATAAACCAGAAGATGACTCTGAGAAACCAACTGAAGAATGTGAAGATTTAGAATGCAGAAACAATCCAGTCTTACTTCACAAGATTTTATCAAATCAAAGAGAAACTAGAAGCGGTTGATGAAGAAGTGGAAAATGCAGAGATTGTAATGACTACATTGAATGGCCTTCCTAGGTCATGGGATTCTTTCATCCAAGGAATCTGTGCTAGAAAGAAGTTAGTCAAGTTCAGAAAACTATGGGAAGAGTTCTCTCAAGAAGATGCTTGGATAACAGCTCGAGAAGAGAAGATGGGAAGTGAATACCAAGCTCTCACAGTACACTCCAAGTCTCACTCCAAGTCAAGCAAAAGAAGACCTCATAGCTCCAGAGGTAAGCACTCTCACAAAGATAACACTAGAAAAGATGTATCTATGATCATATGCTATAAATGTGATGAATCAGGACACTATGCAAGGAATTTTCCTAACAAACAGAAGATAATAAAGAAGAGCAACAAAAGAAGACATCATGCTCATGCTGCAGAGGATGCTAACCATCCAGGAAGAGATCCAGATATGAAAGTGAAGATTCTTCAAGAGAGGATAAATATGTTCTGATATCTGCTCTCACATGTAACATTACTCATGGAAGTGGTGATTGGATTATAGACAGTTGGGCTTCCAAACATATGACTGGATTCAAGGAATCATTTGTGAGACTATCAGAACATGAATCACCTCACAAGGTAAAGCTAGGAGATGACTACCAATATCCAATAAAAGGTAGTGGGGAATCTTCCTATAAATTAGACTCTGGAAATTCTCCAATAATGAAAGAAGTATTGTTTGTGCTAGGACTCAAGAAGAACCTTCTCTCCATATCAGCATTAGATGTAAAAGGAATGCGGGTTGCATTCATAGATGGTCAAGTCATCATGTGGCCAAAAGGAAATACTATCAATGATGCGGTAGTGATTGGAGAACAAGAAGGAGGATTGTACAAATTGAAGGGCCATCCAGAACAAGCCTTGGTCCATGACATAGTAGAGCCAAGTGAACTTTGGCATAGAAGGCTTGCACATGTGCATTATAGAGCACTACCTATTGCAAGAAAAGTTGTCAAAAGTCTTCCAGAAATCCAAGAGAAACATGATGGGGTCTACAAAGGATGTATTAAAGGAAAGAATACAAAGAAGAAATTTCCAAGCAGTGAAAGCAAAGCAAAAGGAATCTTGGAAATCATCCACTCCAATTTATGCGGTCCTATGTCATCAAACTCTCTAAGCGGGTATGCATATTAGGTTTCTTTTACTGATGACTTTTCTAGGAAGACATGGGTTTACTTCATGAAGAACAAAGACGAAGTATTCAGTAAGTTCAAGGAATTCAAAGCCTTGATCGAGAACCATACTGAAAAGAAGATCAAGACCATTCAATCAGATAATGGTGGAGAATTCACTTCAAATGAATTCAAAGAGCTATGCAAAGAATCAGGGATTAAGAGGGAGTTGTCCACTCCTTATAATCCACAACCAAATGGGATTGCGAAATGGAAGAACATAAATATCATGGAAGCTGCAAAACCAATGCTTCATGATCAAGATCTTCCTATGCATCTTTGGGTGGAAGCTGCCAAAACAGTGGTGTATGTACAAAACCGTACTCCACATAGAATACTCGAGAACAAGACTCCTGAAGAAGTCTTCTCCGGCAAGAAAGTAGAAGTCATCCATCTCAGAATATTCAGCTATCCTGTGTACATCCACATTCCAAAAGAGAAGAGGACTAAATTAGATCCTTTAGGAAAGAATGGTATATTTGTGGGATACTCTGAAAGCTCGAAGGCTTACATAATATATTTCCCGGGATACAAGAAGATTGACATTAGTAGGGATGTGACATTTGATGAAGACATAGCTTACAACAAATCCAGAAAGAGACCTGCTAAAGAACCCGAAGAACCAGAAGCACCCAGAATTCATGATACAACCACGAATGAAGAAACTCGAGAAGAAGATCGAGAATTTGAAGAATGATAAAGACCCATAGATCCACCTCTGGAGAATAATCTTCATAAGAGGAAACCTGCTTAGGTACGAGAACTTATCCAAGGTGTGGAAAGATATGGGGCTCTAGAAGAGAATCACAGAGAAAGAAAGAGGACCGGATCTTGTTCTAGGTATGTAGCATTACTATGTTATTTCATTGATAAAGAACCTTCCATTTATGAAGAAGCGGCAGAACAGAAAGATTGGAAGGATGCTATGATCGAAGAGTACCAATCGATCATGAATAATGATGTTTGGGATGTTGTCCCAAGACCAGATGAGAAGTCAGTTGTAACTTCCAAATGGATCTATAAGATCAAACATGCTGCAGATGGTAGCATTGAAAAATATAAGGCAAGATTTGTAACTCGAGGTTTCTCTCAGAAAGAGGGAATAGACTATGAAGAAACCTTTGCACCTATAGCCAAATACACTTTCATCAGATCAGTACTTGCTCTGGCTGCAGTGATGAAATGGAAGATACACCAGATGGATGCCAAGACTACTTTCTTTAATGGTGTAGTGGAAGAGGAAGCGTATGTAGAACAACCACTCGGTTTTGAGACACATGACAGGGAGTCTCATGTATGTAGATTGAAGAAAGCCTTGTATGGTTTGAAACAAGCACCTAGGACATGGTAAAGCAGAATTGATAGCTTTCTATCCACTTTGAGCTTTACCAAGAGTAAAGCAGATTCCAACCTTTACTACAAGGTTGAATATGGAAACCCAGTGATGCTTCTACTATATGTAGATGATTTGTTTGTGACGTGTATGGATGGGTTGATTACTGATACGAAGAGAAAGCTTGCTGCCAAGTTCGAGGTGAAGGACTTGGGTATGATGCATTACTTTCTAGGTATGGAGGTGTGGCAGAGTGCAAATGGAATCTTCCTTGGACAAGGGAAGTATGCAGTAGAGATCCTAAAGAGGTTTGGGATGATGGACTGCAATACTATGGCCACACCTATTGCATCAAAATCGGTTGATTCTACGATGTATCATCAGATTATTGGGTCATTGATGTACCTGATGAACACGGGACCAGACATTTTCTTTGTTGTGAACACCTTGAGCCAGTTCTTGACAGATCTGATAAATGTTCACTTGATTGCTGCAAAGCATATTCTGAGGTACCTAAGGGGTACACTTGATTATGGGATCAAGTACGATGCGAATCAGAAGATTAACCTAGAGGGTTATGTTGATTCATATTGGGAAAGCAGTGCCATCGATAGGAAGAGCACTTCAAGGTGTTGCTTCAGTATGGGATCAGCTGTGACCTCTTGGTTTAACAAGAAGCAATCCTGTGTGGCACTGAGTACAGCTAAAGCAGAGTATGTCACAGCTTGTTCAGCTAGTTGTGAGGCAGTATGGCTATGGAAGCTACTGTCTAATTTATTTGATCTCCATATGGATGCTACTTGTATACATTGTGACAACCAGAGTTGTGTGAAGTTGTCAAAGAATCCAGTGTTCCATGACAAGTCGAAGCACATCGAGATCAAGTATCACTATATCAGGGATATGGTACAGAGAGGAGCAGTGAAGCTCCAGTATGTTGTGACGGAGGAACAGATAGCTGACATGTTGATGAAGCCATTGGCCAGAGTGAAGTTTGAGTACTTCAGGGAGAAGCTTAGGGTTCTCCAGATCAAGGTTTCCTCCAAGGGAAAGTGATGAGTCCCAAAGCCATTCTGACGAGCAGGTCAGATGTAAGGGCTGAGCCATTCTTTCATGGTGAGAGGATTTAGTTCCTTCCATGTCAGATATGATTGCTAAGATCCAAAGCCATTCTGACGAGCAGGTCAGATGTAAGGGCTGAGCCATTCTGTCATGGTGAGAGGATTCAGTTCCTTCCATGTCAAATATGAGTGTTGGCCATTCTGTCAAGTAGGACAAATGTAAGGGAAACTGCCACTCTCTGGGAGAGTGGAGGCATTTGGTCCATTACTAGGTAGCTCAGTCTGGGACTGGGGGCCTTTCTAACGAGGGTGGAGGATTTGGTTCCTTCCAGTTTAGATGTGAGTGCAGGCCATTCTGTGATGGTGAGAGGATTCAGTTCCTTCCATGTCATATGTAAGTGCGGGCCATTCTTTCATGGTGAGAGGATTCAGTTCCTTCCATGTCATATGTAAGTGCGGGCCATTCTATCATGGTGAGAGGATTCAATTCCTTCCATGTCAGATGTAAGTGCAGGACATTATGTCATGGTGAGAGGATTCAGTTCCTTCCATGTCAGATGTAAGTGTGGGCCATTTTGTCATGGTGATAGGATTCAGTTCCTTCCATGTCAGATGTGAGTGCAGGTCCTTTCTGATGTGATTGTAGGTTACTACATGATCAGATGTGAGTGTTGGACGTGCCTTTCTGATGAGTAGTTCAGATGTAAGTGCTAGGCGAAGACCTACCTGATGGCTAGGCCTACAAATAGCATGAAAGAAGGCTGGCTCTATAGAACTTCCTATGATGAGATAGCACACATGATGATGATCAGATGAGATCCAAATCGAGCTATGATCCAGATCCAGCTATGATGACTCCGAGAGATCTAGATCGAGTGATGATCCAGATCCAGCAATGATGATCTAGATCGAGCGATGATCTAGATCCAATGATGATGATCCAGATCGAGTGATGATCCAAATCGAGTGATGATCCAGATCCAATCCAGTGATGATGATCCAGATCGATTGATGATCTAGATCGAGTGATGTTGATCCAGATCAAGAGATGATCCAGATCCAGTGATGATGTCCCATGATGATCCAGATCGAGAGATGATCCAGATCCAGTGATGATGATCCAGATTGAGAGATGATCTAGATTCGAAGAATGAAGATGAATTGAAGACGAATATGACTTGAAGACTCAAAAGACTCGAGATGTAGATGACAAGATGATCCAGTTGATACAGAGAAGAAGACCAGTGCTAAAAAATGTGTCGAAAGAATACCTTCCTAGTTAAGAGGGAGTGTTGATGTACTTGTAACTTCGAAATATATTCATCTATGTATCTTTTGTATTGTAACCTGCTGTTTATTCCAAGATGTATCTATTATGTAATTGAGTCATCTTGTCATGCCCCGATGTTTCGATCTGGAGAATCAATAATGTAAACAATTCATGTCAAGTAATAGTGGGTAACCCTCCGATTGTGTAAGGGTTAAAGTCCCCACAGTTCCGGGGCACTAGGGTTATTAGACTCTCCTAGTAGAGGTCAGCCCTAGTAGGGTTTTAGTCATATCAAGATTAGTATAAATAGAGATTTGGGGTCTCTATTTAGTACACATCACTCACACACTCAAGTGTAGCGCATAGTTGAGGAAGGAGAGAACATTGGGGATAGAAAAGAAGAAGATTACTGATGTTGGGAGTGCATCTTACTGTTTTGGGGTTTTACATCTTGTTCTGATTCTATCTCTGAGGAAGTTGCGGGGTTTTCTCCATTTATGGCTTCCCCGATGAAAAACACTATGTTCATTGTCTCCTATGTTTGATTGTTGTACTTGTTGTTCTCTCAGTAAAGATCCTAACAAAATGCTAGCTTAATGTTGAAAAACTAACAACTTTCAGTTAGACTTAGTCATTTATTGCACTCTGACTTTAGTTAGGACTCAATTTGAGTCAATTAGGGTTTTGATCAATGGTTAACTAGAGTGTTTACTGTGGCTTACATTCAGTTAAGCTAGACTCACTCATTCAATTCGAATGACCTCCTTGGGAATTTGAATTGTCTTGTCATTCATGCATCTGGCATTATCATTGTATTGTATATTCATTCTTTCATTTGATTATACAGAGCTACTACTTCCATTGCAGCACCATTTTTCCAATTTTATGCATATTTGTCTGTATTCTTTGTCAAACTGTGTTTTCAGTTCCTAGAACACTATGACAAATTAATACAATATCTTATCACGTTCATTCATAAAGGGGGTTTTTAATTGTGAAAATTAAGGTCAATATATTGCAGGTATTGGGGGGAGGGAAATAGGGTATTAGGGGGTATAAAAAGGTGTTTCTAGTAAAAATAAGGAATATATTATAAAAATAGGGTTTTTTAATTGGAAATATGTATTGGGAGGGGGGCTCAACAAAATGATTTTTGTAAGTAATTATCAATATATAGTATTCTTTAATATCCCATGAACGAAGGCGCTATGACATGGTTTCACTAAGTGAATACCCCATGCAAATAGTGAACCCCTTCAAATCAAGAAAGCATAAAGGCTCAACCATGATTCTCACCATTGTGGATAAAATGAAATATAACATGGAGGTAACCAAAATCATGCTTAAAAGATAGTAAATAACCACTATAGGAACTAAGTATAGTACTAAACAAAAAACCTACAAAAGTAGCAGCATAGAGCACCAAAGTAGTAGGTACTAGTTAAGCACAGGAGCTACAGTATTACATGCACAAGTCATATTCACATAGAATGATCTTGATCATTATGCTGGTAGTCACAATAGTTAAAACCCCATAGGTATTAGATACATAACCTCTTCCCTATAATGTGATGGACCCGCACTTAGTTCCAACAGGGGACTTGCAATACTTCTTCACCCATATCTTCACTAAACTAGGTTACTTCCACTTTGAATTGAGTCATTCCTATGTTGACTTGAACTATATGCATGCTAAGGTGGTGAGGAGTTACATGACTTAGAATCACTCGTGGATAAGGACTACTCTACGGTACCAATCACAAGTTCATTGATTGTTAACTAGCTTCCACATGTCTAGAAAGTGGCTCGGATTAGGAATGCAGTTGTTGAGCTACAATATGAGGAGTATCTTCATGCTCATTTCAAGCTAAATCCCACACTAGAGGAGATCAATCTTGCATCAAAAATTGAAGAAGCTACACAGTTTTTGTAGCAAGTGCAACAAGTATTTATGACCTTAGTATAGGTTGTATACTATAGCTTCAATGTATTGAACCTCCCACCAATAGATGGATTAGCAAATTAGAGAATGTGAGGCCCAAATTAGTACCAAGAAACAAAGTTGGGTGTAATTTCCTCTCTCCACATAGAAAAAATACATGATAGACATCTCTGACTTAACCAAAAATATCACTACAAGATGGACAAAACAACAAAGAGTTGTGTCAATTGTCGGCAACGAAAAAGAGGAGGTGTAGAAAAATTTTGAGAACTTGATAAAACTCCACACCAAAGTAACAAAAGTTATCATCGTTGCTAATAAGGTGAAACCAACAGTGGGGAAAATCACAAAGGCAAATGTGGATAATTTCAACAATCATCTTAGTGACATCACTAGTGATTTCAAGGTATAAGGAGAGTTTTCCAGGATTTTGTCATCAATATTTGCACATAGCTTCCATCTATGGCATCCTTAGATCCATGAGGTTCATGGTATGAGACAATCCATGTCATAGTGTTGGGGACCTATTGGAACTTGAGATTTTGCATAAGTGGATGGGCACAAGTGAATCTAGGTTGTAAAGTAGACCACCACTCAAAAGAAACCATGAGGGAAGATCACGTCGTGCATCAACAACAAACTACACATGGCATGTTGCATGCTTATTAATCCATGCATAGGCTAATGACAAGGAAGGAGAACAAGAGACTACTAAGAGGCATATTTTGAAATGGGATGGGTTCAATTAGAAGATAGTTCTAGTAATCGTCTCTACGTTGTTGACTGTTGATGGTATTTTTTTTGTATTCATGAGAATCAATTAAGGTGGTGAGATGACTTTGAAATCTTATGATAAGTCCATTTATGGTCATAGTATGTATTGTTTTTCTAAATTAATTATATGAATCTTGTTCTACTTCAGATATCCTGTTTATGATTACACACTGTGATGAATGTTTATTATGCTTATTTTACTATAGGAGACAAATGTTAAGTGGTCAATATTCTATATGCATCACTAATTTAATGAATGAATAAGGTCATGGAGTTTACCACCCCACCCCCTATGTGCCATCCCTATGATGGTCTCTGTAATTCATGCACATGTTTGGGGTGAGACCTTATCCTTTTTATAGGGTATTGAATAGGATAGCGTATGTATGGTGTTTTCTGAAGAATATCATTGAACCCTGGGTCTATCTAACACCATCCAATATTTTTTATGTTTCTTGTTGAAAGATACCAAATTGGGCACCCATTCATTCAATGGTACAAGATAGATGAAGTGGAGAAATTTCTCCACTTCTTCCTGTTGGCACCAGGATTTGAGCCCCCAAGGTCAAGGGAAGGGAGGGCACTCCCGGGTAACAGCAGAACCACTTTAGACCGTGCCTCCAGCCCTGCGTAGTCAGAGAGGGATATCTCATCTGTCACCGGACTATACTCCCATAATATTTTCAATCTTGTGTGTCACTAGAGTCTACTCCGCATAGGATTTTCAATCAGCATGATCAGGGGGATAGGATCCTGAATGGGACAAAGGATGTCGAGGTAGGATGGATGGTGGGATTATCGGGGGATAAGGGACCATGGGAAAATGGAATCGAAACTTGCGTAAGAAACAATTACAAAGGGAAAGAATATCATGGAGTTGCAAATAGAGGAAAGGTAGCTGCTGATCTCCTAATCAGGAGATATTTAGGGGGCGATTTAGAGGACGAGTAAGGACAGTCCATCACGTGGAGCACCAACGAGATGAATTCCACGCAAATTTGGAAGAACCATTGGTAAATTCCTGGAACAACAGTAGGAGCATAGCGAGTATGAATTCCTAGCCATTATACACTAAGTTGCAAACATGAAAAGCATTCAACAAACTGGAATGGAAACAGGAAACACATTTACACATAAAGAGAAGTACATATTGGGAAAAGCAATGACACATGAATCTCTGCCATGAGAAACTAGTTCTTCCTCTGCAATTCATTCATACACAGGTATCAAATTTTACAAATGGGGAGCCTCAGCCCGAGAATATTTCCCAATCCAATTCACTAACTCCTTTCTCCCTCTATCGGGAGCATTTTTATACAATCCTATTGCTGAGACTGCCAAATTAAAAGCTATTATAGGTCACCATCATGCGTTAATAGTGTAGGGAGTGGACTATCACCACGTTTTACAAATATAAACAAACATCATGGAGATGCGGTGCATGATAACGTGGGATGACAGCGTAGAGCCTCCCACCATTTTGCTTTGTGAAAATGATTCCCATGCGACATGCTGAGGGTTCATTATCCACACAGGATGTTCAGGACCTATTTTGGGTCTCCTTGTCCAGTAGGAGGATGTCGATCAAAGGCTGAAAAGAAGACCCGAATCCTTTTCCCTAACATTCTCCTGACCTCATCCTCTGTCGGGTAACACTGTTATAGGAGGAGGCCGAAGAAAAGGTGGCCAAATGATTGGTGATGATAAGCGACTTAAGAAGCTTATCATCCTTGCACTGTCTTCTTCCTCCTATGAGGAGGATCCTTCCATGAGCCATGTAGCCAGGTGTGTGTTTGACCTTCTCCTCGCCCATGACCAAGACGCCAAGTGGAGATCACAAGAATGGTGTCGAAGACTCCAGACCCATCTGATCCCAGTACAAGCATTCGCTCCAAGAGTACTACCACCACTGTGAGCTGGGACTTCAGAGGTCGTAAATGCAGCAGGGAGTGTCGGAGGGATGTCGCTAGGATGTCAAAACCCATGCACCAGATATCCGGAGACCGGGTAGTGTAGAAGCGGGTGAGCCTCCCTTGTTGTTTAACTTCTGTGCCCTGGTGATTGGTGATTTTTTGGTAAGGATAACTAGAACACAGATTCATGTTTGCTGACCAAGATTACTCCTTGCTGAACTAACTTCTCAAACCACACAGCCATGGTTGTCTATGAAGAACCTCGACACCTCTCTAAATTCAACCCTATATCTCTTATCGTCTACACAATTCCATGTCTCAAATATCTTCGGAAGATGGTGTTATATAGTGTGAGCAGGAATGGATCGGGAAGGGCTATACCCTTAAAAAAGCGGTGATGGTGGCATGTGTGACGCCAGGGCAGGGATATTCCCTCCTAATGTTCAATCATATCATCCGGTATGGCTCAGATTCCAAACCATTTACATGGGTCTGCCAGGCTGGTTCCATGGGTTGTGGATTTGACCACCCCTTTCCCTTTCAATTACCTTAATGGTGGCATTGGGATGTTCTAGTTCCTCACATCCCTTGGTCTCGTGTAAATGCTAGGTCTTTCGCCTCAATGAATCAAGCCTTCACCTTTCTCATGGCTCCCTTCGAAATGGAACATGTGCCACACTTGTGAATCAGGGAAAAAAGTGCCGCTGGATAAGACTTCCACCTCAGGCATATCCTGAATGGCATCGAAGGGATTGGCCAATCTGCAATGGGATAGATTACACACATAAACGCCTCCTCCATTGTCATCTCCATACTGGATGGAAAACCTATACCTTGGGAGTCTTCTCAGCCATCCTATCAAAGGGGTATTTTATGTCCACCATCCACATTCCATACACCATGCCTCCAACTTTTCTCCTCTGAACACCGTGGGCAGTTCTGGATCGTGACACATTCTTAACCATCGATCAAGACCGACCTTCATGCATCCGTCGATCTGAGTGGGCCCCACCATATTTCACAATGAGGAACCTTGATATCTGTCTATACTATTTCGCATTGTGAAATGAACCAGAGGCGTGGATTCTTCTCCTTCTTCATCGTGGCCATTGATCTTCGTGACCTCTACGCCCTTTTGTGACTTGAGATTGTAGTTCTATCTACACAAGTATGGATCACGAAATTACTTTAGGTCGTAGATCTATCCCAGACCTCATCTCAGCCATCGAAAGCTTCCGCTCTTTAACACGTTTCACAATCCAGGAAGGAAGCTTTGATCGTGCATGTTTTCCCGCGTGAAGTGGTTTGGAACCGTTGATCTACTTTTGATCAATCGCAGCCTTCGATTATGAACCCTGCCCAATGCTAACAGTGCTCCTGCCGCTTTCCTCGTTGAAGGGTGCTCACATGAGATTCAAGGGACTGGGACCCTTGCCGAACCTTCATCAAGCCCTTAGATCAACTGTTAAAAATGGAGTGTTAACAACTGGCTCCATGAGGGATGCTATTCTCCCAATGAGGCAGCGAAGAACCCTCGTATACCAAGTGCCTAAACCATTGGGCTGCCTTCAATATTTCTTGGACATCTCCATTATGCTCCATGCTACTACTTCAACGAACTCGTGCTACTCTTGCAAATCATGCTGGTGACTATAAACCTATGCTGGTAACTGAAAATGAAAACAAACTGAAAACAGTAATGAAGGAAATGCTCGATAACAACTGAGCTCATTTTCTCCTATCTACTCTACCTAACTTTGTACACAAGTCCGATTAAGTGAAATCAGACTTCCAGTGAAGCCAATCAAGCAACTTGCTTACTATTCTTGTTCCTGTATGGTGCTTGATGGACAAAAATGAAACATATAATGGGAGAAGGAAGAGATGAACAAACCGATCTTCAAGGCAGAGATGCAACCAATCCTTGCCTTCACCCAGAACCTCCATGTATTCGGCCATGGGGTCATATAAATCACAACAACCTCCAGCACGTTCTATCACCTGCTCATGGGAAAGCTGTCCGGAGCTTCCTGCTTCTAGGAAGTCGTCAGGTTGACACTTGGAAGATTACAGACGAGGACCCACAGAATCTTTCTTCAATGGAATATCCCCCTCTCCACCTAGAATTTCTGTAGCAAGGACTTTATGCACTTCGGGAGGGAGGTCCTTAGATTCTCCAGTGGGACCGAGTAGGCATATTCCTCCTGTGAGAGGCGACGTTTCTGAAGGCGGGGTATCAGAAAAAGTGTTTACCTGTAAGCTGCTATATCCATCTTCATTTCTATATAAGTTTCTGGCCTGCACCACCTCCGTTTCCTTCTGCTTTCGCTTGGAAGCCTTAATCATGTGTCCTATTAACTCAAAGGAGGCATAACACAAGGGTAGGCTATCACCTCCAGTGCCCTCATCATATTTTCCCATTTCGAGCTTCTGATTTTGCATTGCATCTTGATTCTTTTCATCTAAAGGCTTTGTTTCAACAGCTGGCACGTTAGGCATGTTCTGCAGGTACTCTTCTTCATATTCATCCTACACAGGCGTGCCAAATTCCTTCTTGAAATCATCCCTATTTGACCAAGGGCGGGGTAGGTCAATATCTTCAAAGAATAATCCTACAGGACTGCCTATTCTAGCCCTAGGCCGATCATCTTTCTGCATATCATGAGAAATCTTTGACGGGCCAAAGACTTCCTCCTTCTGCTTATAGGGCCCAACCAATTTGTATGTATCTTTTATCTCACCACCATTGTCCCAATCTGACAATTTCTTAGACATCTTAAGGTTTTCCTCAACCTCCAAACAATTAGCGAACATCTACTACAGAGTGGTTGATTTTCTTTCCAAAAGAAGCAAGGACATGTCAGGAGGAAAGGCGGCTGCATAATAGATCTTAGCAGTGTTCTCAAGAGGTTGGACTTCTTTAGGCATGTTATAATAAAGGCTTGCGAATCTTCTGTTAAAAGTAGATATGGCCTCACCCTCATGCCTCCTCAAGGAATGAAACTCTGAAAGTATATACTCCAGTGGCCTTCTCCTACCTAAAAACCTCAAGAATGTGCAAGAAAGCTCTTCCCAAGTGTTGATGGACATAGGCTACAAGTGTTTAAACTAGACTTTGGCATCTCCTTGTAAGGATAGAGCGAACGTCTGCATGCAGACATCATCATGTTCTATCTCTAAAAGGTCAAAGAAATGTTCAAAGGCTTGTACATGTTTTTCAACAGTCAAGTTTTCAAATTCTCCGTCGAACTTGGGGAGGTACTTGTAATATTTTGTGGGTAAATCATGGAGGATAGGAGGCAATTGTAACGGTTTATATCGGCTTGGAGAAATGGGGGAGAC
Organism: Pseudotsuga menziesii; assembly: GCA_001517045.1. Taxonomy (NCBI): domain Eukaryota; kingdom Viridiplantae; phylum Streptophyta; class Pinopsida; order Pinales; family Pinaceae; genus Pseudotsuga; species Pseudotsuga menziesii. The sequence goes on along the minus strand of LPNX010971351.1, from coordinate 34,941 downwards.
AAGGCTAGGTACGATAGCTAAGCTATTGTCCGAGGTTTCATGAATCTCACAAGGGCGTCCTTTGACATCGGGTGCTCCCGGGTAAAACTCTTGGCCATAATCAGATGTACAAGATGATGCAACGCTTTCGGTTCGTAAAGAAGGATAAACAAGAATATATTCAAGGCCCTACTAAGAATGAGTTGGGTCATAGAAGGCTGTTTTGATAAATCTAAGAAAAGATAAGAGCAAATTTACAAGATAGGATAAGGCATCCTGGAATAAACACGGACTCGAGTGCTTGGACCTTCCGCCATGCATTTCTAAGCTTTAGGAGGAGTCTATTTTCCAGGCGAAGTCTGTCATCTTTGCTTGGTCATTTGATTTCTGGGTCACACCACCATTGGAGTCGCTGAAGTCTGAATCCTTCAAGAGTGGAGTCACTAGGTGAAAGGTGCTCAACCTTCTTGATGTCCAGTCATTGTTCACCATCAATAACTACATCTAAAACCATGTCGTTTTTCCGAGGGATGATTCTTCAATTCGGTCCCCGTCAATGGTGCCAGTTTGTTGGCACCGGGATTTGAGCACCCAAGGTCGAGCGAGGGGAGGCCGCTCCTAGGAAACAACAGAACCACTTTAGACTGCACCTTCGGCCCTGCGCAATCAGAGAGGGATCTCTCGTTTGTCACTGGAGTATACTCCCATAATATTTTCAATCTCATGTGTCACCAGAGTCTACTTTGCATAGGATTTTCAATCATCATGATCAGGGAGCTAGGATCCTATATGGGACAAAGTATGTTGAGGTAGGATGGATGGTGGGATTATCGGGGGATAAGGGACCATGGGAAAATGGAGTCAAAACCTGTATAAGAAATGATTACAAAGGGAAAGAATATCGTGGAGTTGCAAACAGAGGCAAGGTAGCCGTTGATCTCCCAATCAGGAGATATTTAGCGGGTGGTTTAGAGGACGAGTAAGGACAGTCCATTGCATGGAGCACCAGCAAGATGAATTCCACGCAACTTTAGAAGAACCATTGGTAAATTCCTGGAACAACAGCAGGAGCATAGCGAGTATGAATTCCTAGCCATTATACACTAAGTTGCAGACATGAAAACTATTCAACAAACTGGAATGGAAACAGGAAACACATTTACACATAAAGAGAAGTACATATTGGGAAAAGCAACGACACATGAATCTCTGCCATAAGAAAACAGTTATTCCTCTGCAATTTATTCATACACAGGTATCAAATTTTACAAATGGGGAGCCTCAGCCCAGGAATATTTCCCATTCCAATTCACTAACTCCTTTCTCCCTCTATCAGGAGCATTTTTATACAATCCTATTACTGAGTCTGCCAAATTAAAAGCTGTTATAGGTCGCCATCAGGTGTTAACAATGCAGGGAGTGGACTATCGCCATGTTTTACAAATATAAACAAACATCATGGAGATGCAGCATGTGATAACGTGGGCTGACAGTGATAACGCGGGCTGTTCTAGTTCATCACATCCCTTGGCCTCATGTAAATGCCAGGTCCGTCACCTCAACAAATCAAGCCTCTATATTTCTCACGGCTCCCTTCAAAATGGATCACGTGCCACACTTGCGAACCAGGGAAAACAGTGTCGTTGGACAAGACTTCCACCTCAGGCATATCCTGAATGGCGTCAAAGGAATCGACCAATCTACAATGGGACAGATTACACGCGTGAATGACTCCTCCGCTATCATCTCCATACTAGATGGGAAACCTGTACCTTGGGAGTCTTCTCAGCCGTCTGATCAAAGGAATCTTTTACGTCTGTCGTCCACGTTCCATACACCCTGCCACCAACTTTTCTCCTCTGAACACCGCGGGCAGTTTTGGATCGTGACACGTTCTTAACCATTGATCAAGACCGACCTTCATGCAACTGTCGATCTGAGTGGGCCCCACCATCTTTCACAATGAGGAACCTCGATATCTGTCCATACTATTTCACATTACGAAATGAACCAGAGCCGTGGATTCTTCTCCTTCTTCATCGTGGTCGTTGATCTTCGCGACCTCTATGCCCTTTCGCGACTTTAGATTGTAGTTCTATCCGCACAAGTATGGATCTCGAAATTAGTTTAGGCCGTAGATCTGTCCCAGACCTCATCTCAGCCATCGAAGCTTCCTCTCTTTAACACATTTCGCAATCTGGGAAGGAAGCTTTGATCGTGCATGTTTGCCCGCACGAAGCGATTTGGAACCGTTGATCTGCTTTCGATCAATCATAGCCTTCGATTATGAACCCTTCCCAATGCTAACAGCGCACCTACCGCTTTCCTCGTTGAAGGGTGCTCACATGAGATTCGAGGGACTGGGACCCTTGCCGAACCTCCGTCAAGCCCTTAGATCAACTATTAAAAACGGAGTGTTAACACTTCCTTAATAGTAGCAACGTTTCTATGTTGGTTGGTTGTATATTCTTCCAAACATGTTTTAACAATGGTATATATTTTAATTTCATGTTAAACAATGCTTGGATCGATTCCTATCATCTCTTCATAGGACCAAGCAAATATGTCTCGATATGAATGGTGTAGTGTAAATTTAAATCTCTTCCAAGGAGAAATCCACACCAATAAAGATAATTTCCATTACTCCATGAGTTTTGATATGTCAATTGGTATGGTTTTCCAAATGTTATCCATATTTCCTTTTTCGTATACCTCGTACATAACAAGAGGAATCCGATGCCAATCCATAGCTCCTAGTTTGGTAACTCCATTCTCATCAATCCTTAATCTATTCATGGTAGGTAAAAATGGCGCACGTTGGTGCATATCCTTCCATAATATTTCTTCCAAAGGAATGGATTCTACGCTAGATTCATCATAAGGGAAAACCATGTCTAAAGGGATATTGACAAGGTAAAAATTTGAAATCCCAAATGGGCATTGATTATTATCAAAATATTCCACGGATGTAGAATTATGATAAATTGCCCTTGTGATTATTAATAAACGCTTAAAATAAGTAACATATATAATTCATAAAACATTATTCAAATAAAGTTAGAACTTCCAAGATGGTTTTGGATTCTATGGAGGATTCCTTTGATAAGTGAAGTGCCTTCTTGAATTTTCTATGTCGCTGGTTGTTGTAGACCATTTTGAGATTTACAAGTATGCAGATGTTGTAGATATATATTTTTTCCACTGTTCGAAACTGTGAGAAGAATGATTATGTTCTCCTCGTGTTGGTGGTGTATCAACGGCAACTTTTGGCTTAACCTGCAATATAATTATTTCAAATCAGTTTGCTACAAGTTTTGACAAATTCATCCTGCATATAGTGAAAAAGGTTTTGAAATGACCTTTAATTTTCTATACATAAATGTTGAACCATCCTTACTCAGGGCCCTTTGTGCACCTTGATTGGAAGATAAATCGACAATCTCAGTCCTCTAATGCGAATTTACAATTAAACCCACTGCGTTTCTATCTCTACATGCCAACATTGTTGCCCCATTGTGAACATGAAACAATTATGAAACAGATTTATATTTGTTTCAATTATGAAACAGATTTATATTTGTTTTAGATGAGCCTCATCTGTTATAGCAACTATTGCTATAGATAAATTTACCTTATTTAGGCAGAAGAGTCTCATTCTACAGCCCAGTAGCAAGAGATGTGTAAGTCCTTTAATGCTCATCCTAGAGTTGACACATATATTTTATAAAAAAATAACATGTCCTCTCAATTTATATTTAAAATATTTTTTAGAACCACATATATAAGACTACAAATTAAAACCACAACATTCTCTTCACATTTCCTCAACATTTCCACTTTAAAAAAGGGTTTCGAGTTGAATAGATTTGTTCTCTTTAAAGACTTGATAGATATTTTTAAGATAGATCTATGCTGATACTATATTCAAAATATTATAGATGAATTTATCCTTGTACTATATTCAAAACATTTTAGTAAATCATAATATATTCAAGAGATTTTATTGTAGGAAAGAAAAAGGAAGATTTGTGCATACGTTAGACACAACCACACTCTTGATTTCCAGTTTTTGTGATGTCTGATTTCCTGTGATGGAAAGAAATTCTATTCATGTATGAATTGGCAACAGAGAATAAAAATGAATTGGAAACGTTACTGAGAATACAAATGGTTATTTATTAACATCGATCACACCTTCATATACAACCTTTCTGTTTATTTCTTTCATTGGTGGATCTATCTTTCTCCTATCCTATCAAACACAAAAGTTCCTTTTTGTTAAAAATTAGAAAAACAAAGATGAAGAAAATATATGAATGAACACACAAAGGGAAATTCAATTTCCTAGGAAATGAAATTACCTTCTCAATAATAAGAAACAGTATTTATAAGACTACATAACAACAAAACCATAGCTAAATACCATGGGTCATCAAATATTGTGGGTCACTAATTCTAGGTAATGTGACCAACTCAACTACTTACATAACTAACTAATTAATAACCTATTGATAGTGGTCTGTTGATATTACAATTCTTAACACACCCCCTTAATCTCAAGTAGGACAACACTTTCAACACTATCAATCCAAAAAGATGATTGTTGGTCTATGTCTCGGCTAGGCTTACATTTCATTCAAAAACTTCACCTTCACTTTCTTCCTTGAAGTGTACTTGGACTTCTTCTTCTTTGTCTTCTGGATATTGATGCTAATTAGTTATTTTTTAGATTCTTCTCTAGATTTTGGAACATAGTGCAAGTCTTCTTCTTCTATTTCAACATGATTTTTCTGGTTGTCATCTTTACCTGCACACTGAAAATTTTTGTTAGAAAAGATATGAATATATTTCAGCTCTTCTTGGAGAGCATTCACATCTTGGTGTTCCTTATGAATGACAGTTAATTCATCATTCTCATTGAATTATTCATTTTCTTGTACCCATTGTGCATCATTTAGTGTTTCTTCAAAAAATGTGGGTTGAGAATAAAATAGAGCATACTATAGATGCTCATCACTTATAGGAGTATCCTTATAGATCTACCTCAAACTTCTAGCTTTCTAGTTTTGGAGTGGATTGTATCTTGTTGTTTCTTTTGTGCTGCTATCAAATGTTTGTTACTCATTCTCAGCAACTATTGCAGCTTCTATGCTACTATCAATTGTTTCTTGCTCAAAGAGACTATCACTCACATCATTGAGTACCGCTACAGTGACAGGTTTGTTTTCACTATAATCAACAAACATAACTGGACCAAGATCCTTTTTTGGGATTACATGATCACTGTCTTACTCATAATCAAAGTCTTCTTGACTGTCTTCCACTTCCCTGTGGGATTCCTGGTGCTTTGTGTGATTTGCAAAGTCACTTTCTTCTACAACTGGTTCTTCACTAAATACTTTTTTCAGTATATTCCATGCTCTTTTTGGAGTATCATCTTTTACAATATAATGAAATAGTGAATAGTATATACTGTCTTGTATGAGACATAAGGAAACAACTTGGCTTCTTTCTTTCTGGAACTTAGTCAAAGCCTTAAATGAATCTGGATCTCTAGGATATTCTTCAACTATGAATTGCCACAAATCTTGTGATTTTAAAAAATTACTTACTTTGACTATCCATACATCATAATCATCTCCATCAAATGTTTTCCATAATCCTTCTAGTATTAAGATATTTCTTACATCTGGTAGTGCTTCTGGTAGCTCCATGTTCAAGCTATGATATTCTGAAAAATGTTGTAACATTGTTTAATCTTTTGGCTCAACATCAATAATATTTGCTCTTCAACTTCTGAAATTTTTTCTTTGTGTAGCCATTTTGATATGAGTAACAAGTGATCTCCCTCCTCCCTGATGTGTTCCTACTTCAATCACAACCTCCGTGTGTGTGTGTGTGCTTTCCACTATGTGAAAAGGCTTACCCCGACTAGGATCAAGCCATATGCTCTAATACCATGTTAGCGATTAGAAAAACAAAGATGAAACAAATATATGATGGAAAACACAAAGGGAAATTGAATTTCCTAGAAAATGGAATTATCTTCTCAATAATAAGCAACAGTATTTATAAGACTTTATAAGACTACATAACAACAAAACCATAGGAAAATACCATAGGTCATAAAATAATATGGGTCACTAATTTTAGGTAATGTGACCAACTCAACTACTCAACTAACTAACTAATTGAGTGACGAGTGAGGTTACATTCTTCAACATGGTATTGAATGACCAGTGAGGTTACATGGCTACATTCTTCAACATGGTTATTTTTTCTATTTTGTTTATTTCTTTTGTTGGTGGATCGATCTTCCCCCTTAACCTATCGAACACAAAAGTTTTTTTTGGTACTATGTGTATTTATTTTGTTGGTGGATCGATCATTCCCCTTAACCTATCGAGCACATAATTTATTTTTTCTTTAATTCTAGTATTTCTAGGAGTTATGAATACTTTATGGGTGCTAGATGGGGTTTTATTAGTTTTTGTTGGGAAAGTTGGTAAAACTGGAATTATGGGAATAACTAAAGTTATGGGAAATTGTCGAAAATATTAATTACTCGTTGATCCACATAGGAAATCAACTAACTCTATCAGAGTCTATGGTAGGCCAATTTCTATCAGACTGTCTTCCAAGATGAAGAGTTCACGTCTCTTGTATATAATCCAGTCGAATTAAATTCTTGAAGCTAAGTTTCTAGGTAGATAGTTATTATAGTCTTTAATGTAAGTCTATATAAGTTTTTTATAAGAATAAGAATATTGTAAATATGTAGAAGAGATAAACACACAAACAAAGAGATACAGAGAAGAGAAGTGTGGACAAGAAGAAGGAAAAACTCTGTGAAGAGTTTGAAGCTCAAGCTTCTGTGTTTTGTGAAAGTGTTGAGAGACGAAGCTCTATAAAAGGTGAAACATCGTGTTAAATTTCCAAGTTTGTATTTATGGCTATACTTATCTATTATGTCGCCACAAGAAATATAAATCCATAGTTATGGTTTAATGCAAGTATTTATTTAGCCGCATATCTTCTCTAGATTTGCCTGAGTGAATGTTGTTTACATTTACCCTCTCGTGAAAGACACAAAGAATCCATAGTTAGTTCACTGCATAAAAGTTCTAGTTTTTATCAGCAGAAGTGTTTGACACAATTCTTATTTAATATTTGGTTATATGATATTGTGAGTGAGTTTCAATATAGTTGTGTCGTAGTTTATCCCAAGTTACCGTCGTTGAAATGTGTTTTTCATATTCTAAGTCTTTAGACTAGGAAATATCCTCTTATAAAGTTAGATGGATAGTTGGTCGCACATGAGTTGGTTGCAACCTAAATCCTGTCGCAGTAAAGTTAGTGTGTTGAGGTTAAAGTGTATTGAGTAAAAGTTCAAAAACTCTATCGCAGTAATTCTGTCACAAGTATTTTTTTGGTGGCAATACTTTCTATTAAAGTAAAAAGGGAGAGAAAATTCTATAACTACGTGATCACTCAATTCTACCGTTGTGGCGACCGCCATTCCCAAGATTTGGTATCAAAGAAGGTTTACAAAAGAAACCTTCTCTTAAAAGGTAAAAAGTAAATTTCTAACAAAAGTAAAAAATTAAAATGGATTCCACTTCTCGTTCGCACATGTCAAGTTTACAAACCCCAATTTTTATAGGAAATAATTACAAGTATTGGTCTCTAACAATGAAGGTCGTGTTTAGAGGTCAAGATGTTTGGGAGATAATTCAAAACGGTTATGCGGAACCACAAGATCAGACAGTATATAACAATCTCACACAAGATAAGAAATATGCCCTGAGGGAACATAGGAAGAAATATGGAAAAGCTCTGTTCTACATACACCAAGCCATGCATGAAAGCATACTCCCAAAAGTAGCAACTGCAATTATCGCTAAGCAGGAATGGAACACATTAGAGACCACATATCAAGGATTGGACAAGGTATATACTTCCAAGTTGCATATTCTGAGAAGATATTTTGAATATCTATCAATAAAATACACAAAATCAATGGACTCATTCTACACTAGAGTTGTTGGTTTGAGAAATGAACTGAAATCTCATGGAGAAAACTTAGAAGACCAAGAGATTGTTGAAAAATTTCTTAGAAGTCTTCCCCCAAAATTTGAATCCTTGGTTGTGACCTTGGAAGAAAACAAAGAAATTTCGGTGTTTACCATTGATGAGATACAAGCCTCACTCATAAATCATGGATACATAATCAATAGATCAAACACATCATTAGAAGGTGCATTTGCATCACAGTCATCCATAAGCTATGGTAGAGGGAGGGGGAAAAACAATTCTAGAGGCAAAGGAAGAAACTTCTCAAGAGGAGGACGCAATAGAAGTCCTGTGAATGTCATTAGTATAGGACCGAATCAAAACCCAAGTCACCCAAGTGGTCATAGGTTTGATAAATAAAAAATTCAATGTCATTATTGTAAGAAATTTGGTCACTATGCATATGAATGTAGGAAGAAGAAGTATGACCAAAATAAGAAAATCCAGAACCAATCGACGAACACTAGCACTTCATCGAGCGCAATGTTGATGGAATACACATCCCCAATTGAATGCAATACAGTAGTATTTAGATTCAGGTTGCATCAATCATATGAATGATAATTTAAATTTGTTTTCCATTCTAGATAATTCAGTTCAAACGTTCGTACATGTGGCACGTATGGATATAGTCAGAACAGTTTTGTCCATCGTTGCACAAAACAAATGGTCTATTTATAAAATGGATGTTAAATCATCATTTTTGAATGGGTTGTTATAGCTGATTTTACCACACATGGTGAATCACACTTTTATGGCCTTTCCTGTCCCTCTGCAAACTCTTTAGACCCCATGGACCATTTTTTTACCTTTGATGTTTCCCATATCATCCCTAAAAACATGTAAAAATTGCCATACACAACTTTTAATCCCTTTCTCGCATATATACGCGGATTTGACCCCTAAAACCGTGTACAACGGGATGTGTGCAAAAATCCAAATTATTTTGGAGTTTTCCTTGATGTGGATCTGACTCACTTGTATCCTGGCCTTCCATATGCCTTGAGATCACTCGGATTTGACCTTTCATTACCCCAAGCCATAGTAATTTCTCTCCATAACAAAATTGGCGACTCCGCTAAGGAGTTCCTAGTAGTTGTCCTTTGGGGGTTTCTATCAGAATTCAATGTTCTTGAATTGCTCTAATTTCTCTGTTTCTGAGTCGGGTATGGGGGCATGTTTTCCCGGTAGTGTTTGATTGGTGTGAAGTTTGTCTCAACCTATCTATTTTCCTTCTTTTTTATACATTTTTATTCTTGTACGTGATTTTTTAACTCACAGTCACGTGTACATGCGGTTTGGACTGCTATAACTGTGTACATATGCGGGTTTTCAGCGAATAGTTGTGTATGCCCTGAGTTTTTCCTTTCAGAGGAATATTGATGGTTGCTAGGTGAATTTTGATGATTGCTGAGTCTCCTTGGATACTTCTAGAGTCTGTATACACCTCTATTTCTGATCAGAGACACTTTTTTTAGGGTAAATTGTTTTTTTAAGAATGTTCTTGTCATTGCATTTTCAATTTTTTGTTTTGGGATTAGTGCATTAGGTCTCTTTTACCTTAGTGCTTTGCGTGAGTGCTTTTTGATTGTGCTTTTAGAGTATGAGGGTGGTAGAGTCATTATTTTGCTTTAAGTATCTCATTTTTATTCAAAAAATCCAAAAATATTTGCTTCTTTGCATCATTATGCATTGCACTTTTCACTTTGCATGGTACTCGCACTAGGTTTGCTTAGAGAATTATTAGTTAGGATTTCATATAGGAATGATTGCATTTGTCATTTGAAGAGAAATTTTGCATTTCACGTAGTAGCATGCCCTGTTTTTCATTCGACACAATGCATTTGCACTGATTGTTAGGTGTGCATTTTACTTCATGTTGCATCATAACACCATTGCTTGCATGGCCATCTACCTTCTTTGAGTAATAAAGCCGAATAAAATAAACACTTAATTAAAATGGATTACANATTAGTGTTTCTCAGGATCCTCCTCTTACAAGGGAGTTAAGCACGAGGCAGTGTGAGCGGTTATTGATTGGGATGACCCCTAGTCATAACTGAGTAGCATCAGAGATATTTCCAGGATTGTATTCATATCTGGGGGCTCTTTTGAGAGTTTCGGGCTTTGCTACCGTACCCATACGGTCAATCCTACCTGCGACTGTCCACCTGAGCATTGATTATATTAAGGTGACCTTACTTTCCTTACCTAGGTTATCGAGGGGGTACTTTGCAGGGGTTATTCTACAGGTGTCCCAGCCAGGTTGGGGTTAGATAGCACGGTCTCTATATGCGTTGAAGCTAAGGGCCACAATAATTGGTTACGAACCTCCCCTTGTTGTGTATGGGAGTCTCAAGCCTCTCCTAGGTGAGACATACCTACTTCATTCGAGAGCTCACATATCCTACCCTTGTTTTCTTGTGATTGGCTTTAGATTATATTGGTGTATGCTCTGTGCACGTTAGCTTTCTTAGGGTTTGCGTAATTAGAGAGTCTTTTTCATTTTTTGAGTCATTGTGGAGTCAGGTGCGGCACCTCGTTGTTCTTGTCATTTAGCAGGACTTCCACCTTCTACATCTCCTCCTCCTTTGGGAGAAAGAAACAGACGGTCCAGGTGCACTACTTCTCACATTGATTCACACACGATGGGAGATCATGAAGATGAAATTCCTGAGCTTCCTTCTTCACTTCACAAGGTTGAGGAAGAAGAGCCTACTCCTACATATGATCCTTCACCTGATATACCTACACACTCTCGGTATGATCCTTCACATGACATACCTACACACTCTAGGTATGATCCCTCATTCACAAGTCATCGGTATTGGATGTCGGGCAATGAGACTCATCACGAACCTGCGAGCACTAGTTATGTTAGTTATGATATGTTTGGTATTCCTGCACATGATTCGGTACCGCATGCCGAGTCAGAGTTTGAACCTAACACTATGCCTGGGGGCATTCCTAGTCACTTCCATGTGGAGAGATTTGGGAACATGAGTCACATTGCACCCTCCATCCCGGTGGTGGAGGTCACATCACATGTTTGTCTTAGACCTAGTGCCAGTAGTCCTATTCAGATACTAGAACCAAGATGAGTAACTGTAGGGAATACCACTTACATAATTTCACATGTCCCTTCGTCCTCTATTCCTAGTTCTTCAAATGTTATTCCTCCCCCACATTCATGTGGTCCTTCAGGCCGGAATGTTGCTACGAGTCATGTTCGTACTGTTGCTACATCCATAGTTTTTTCTCAGAGTCAAGTACCTTCTGTTGTTTTGGGAGGTCGTATTCCTACTTCTGGAAGTCATATTCCTACTTCAGGAACGTCTATTCCTACCTATAGAGTTTCTCATGGGACATCTCATGGGACTTATTATGGACCATATTATGGATCGCAGTATGGACAGAGCTATTCACCTTATGGGTACGGGTATCAACAACCCGCTTACTCTCTGAATTATGGCTTTGTAGCCCCACATAGTCAAGGTACACCACATTATGGTGCTTCCATGCCACCCTACACAGGTCAAACGGGAGGAGGGCACCATGGCCAAGGCCATGGTGGTTATGGTAATCAGTCTTATGTGAACCAAAACTATCAAGGAGTGTGGCATTGACCTGCTCAACCTAGGCTCCCTTTCCTCGCAACACTAAATCTTCCTGACTTGTCGAGACTAATGAATGATCCTATATCTCATGACTCAGCTTGGCCGGCTGTCCCTAATAAGCTTCCCTCAGACATCCCCAAATTTGAGGGAAAACCAGGAGAAGATCCAAGTGAACATGTTACTACATTTCACCTATGGTGCTCTTCTAGTTCCTTACACGAAGATTCGATCCGTTTAAGGCTATTTCAACGCACCCTCACTAGGCCTGCCATGAAATGGTGCATAGAGTTACCTAGGGGGGAATTCTCTTTGTTCGATGACCTAGCTATGACTTTTCTCAACCACTTCCAGCTACCAGTGCGTTACAACATTGGTACGGAACTCTTGTCAACATTTTGCCAAGATAAATCCATGCATATCTCAAATCGTATCCAAGAGTGGCGTGGATGGAAGAGATTGATTAAAGTATTCATACCGCCATAGTTTCTCCTCGAATGGTTCCTTTAATCATTACTACCTTATATAGCGAAGGATGTCTCTACATCCAGATTTCAGAACGAGGAACAAGCCATTTTTAGGGTGCAGGAATTGGACTTGATTTATTGTCAATCCAGTTTGTTATATGAGATCATTCCTAATGCTCCGTGTTCTAGTTTCGACCCTAAGGTCAAACTTGGACCATATGTCGATGGCATTGTTGGTTGTACGAGTGCCAAACCTGTGGATTCAGTTGCAAAACAGGTCAGTCAATTGTCTATCAACCAATCTGCCTCAAGACAAGCCACAGCTTCATCTTAACCCACCCAAACGGCGAGTGTGCTTTCAATGCAATCGTCAGACCAGAAGGGTAACCGGCAACTCAGAAGGAATAAAAAAAAGGGTAAGAACAATCGTAAGGGTGGGAATAGGAATGAAAATTCCAATTCTAATGACAAGAACACCCAAAATCCTAGGGGGGATAAGAATTCTAAATGTAAGGTTAATTTTCCTTACAAGTTGTGTAAGGATGATCACCTCACTCACTTGTGCCCTCATATTGAAGAAGCCTTGAGGTTCATAGCACAGGGCCCAGCTGTGATGACCAACCCTTTACCTCATAATCAAAACATGAACTCGAGGACCCATGATCAGTCTAGTGGAGATCAAGATCCACCGGAGGCTAGTGGTCATGGTTGCATCAACATGGTTCATGCTACTAAGGTTGTGACTCATGCAAAGGACTATGGGTTGTCACAACCAAACCTTGGAAAGGAACCTGCTCCACCCAAGAGTCCTTTGCGTATTGAAAACCCTATGGATAAACCTAAAGTTGCACCTCGCATTCCTAAGGGATTCCTTAAGTATTTGGGGCACAATCCTAATGCTCTAGCTTCCCAGAACTATTCTGTTGTCAAGGATTTGGGCCACACTCCTTGTGCGATGTTTTTTCTCGAAGTACTTCAGAGTTGTCCTACACAAAGAAAGGATTTGCTCTCTACCCTTGGTGTTAATGATGATAATTCTTCCTCCGTCATCAAATTTGAAACCATGGGACTACAGCCTCGCTTTCCTTACTATGTGTCTCTCTTGATTCATGTAGAATGTCTTAACATGACTGTCAAACACACTATGATTGACAAAGGCGCTGCTGCTTCCGTGATGTCTTTGGCATGTTGGAAGGGTTTGGGTTCCCCCAAGTTGTCTAAATCCGGTACCATGTTGACTACTTTTGATGGTAGATCGTTTCACCCGCACGACATTCTTCCTTCTCTTAAAGTCCGTTTGGGAGGGAATACCATCATGATAGAGTTCGAGGTGGTTGATGCGTCCCTTGACTGCAATTTGTTGCTGGGTAGGAATTGGATGTACAGTATGAAAGTCGTAGCTTCTTCTCTATTTAGAGTGGTATTCTTTCCATTTAATGGGAAGCTAGTTACGATTGATCAAAAATCATTCAAGAATCTGTGTGTTACCACATCTTCGGGAGCTTCTATCCCGATTGTCAAGCACTCTTAGTTAGCAACTGGGAGTTTGGGTGTTGGCATGTATCCATCCCTTATGGGATCTTTTAGTTGTCCAACACCTATTCTTATGATCGGGTCTAGTTCCGGTAAGGCTTCGTCGTCAATAATATCGGTGTCTTTTCACACAACCCATAGGGAAGATCCTTGGATTCTTCCTACACCAAGCCCTTCGAGTGAGCCCATTGAAACAGACGTGCCGTTGCCTGCAACTATGATAGCATATCAAGCTAATATTGAATGTGTTGCAGAGCCTAGTATTTCCTCTTCACGGACGGAGGAGAAGGACCCATATGTGCTGCCTACATGGGCAGTTCAGTCTTCTCACACACATGACTACCTTGATAGTTTTTTTCCTTCAGATGAAGCTATTATTGAGGCCATGTCTGGAGTTGAGTCGCCTTGGGAAGAGTTGCATCATAGATCTTATTTTCTTCCCGAGCTTGACCGTTTGGAGCGTGAGGACTTTAGGGAGGTTCTTAGTGAGAGAATTGGTAATCTCATGGTTCTATTAATCTCTCCTGGTCTAATGGCTGATGGAAACATGGCAAGTATATCTCCTACCATTCCTATCAATATCTCTCGTGATCCTGGAAAGGTTGAGAATGTCTATATTGGGGCAGAATGTTCCTATGCTGAGATTTAAGAGTATACTGTCCTGTTCAAAGAATTTTGTGATGTATTTTCTTGGTCATACGAAGAAATGCTAGGTATTGACCCTCACATTGTTGAACATGAGATTAAAACTTATCCCAATGCTAAGCCTTTTCGACAACACTTGCGTGCGATGAATCCTAGGAAAGCACCCGCAATTAAGGCTGAGATAGAAAAACTATTGAATGTTGATTTTATCTATCCCGTTCCCTTAATGGAGTGGGTTTCAAACCCCGTTCCGATGGATAAAAAGTAGGGAAAAATCTCCATATGCACTGATTTTCGTGACTTGAATCGTGCCTATCCTAAGGACAATTTTCCCACATCATTTATTGATCAAATTTTGGATGAGTGTGTGAGAAGTGAGGTATTTTTGTTTATGGACGGATTTTCTAGATACAATCAGATACAGATTAAACACGAGGACCAACATAAGACTGCATTTATTTGTCCTTGGGGTACCTTTGCATATCGAAAGATGCATTTTGGCCTTAAAAATACCAGAGCCACATTTCAGCGAGTTATGACCTTGATCTTCCATGATCTCAAATCGATTATTGAAGTCTTTTTGGATGACCTTGCTGCTCATTCTCATATGAGAATGCGTCATTCCTATCATTTTAGATTAGTGTTCGAAAGGTGCCGCCGTTACTTGGTCAGGTTAAATCCTCATAAGTGCATCTTTTTCATGAAGTCTGGTCACTTATTAGGGTTCATTATCTCCAAGGAGGGTATAAGAGTCGACCCTTTAAAGGTTGAGGCAATACTTCAATTGTCTCCCCTAAGAAACATTAGACATCTTCAATGTTTGCAAGGCATGGAAAACTTCTTACGGATATTCGTCGTTAACTTTGCCAATTTGACTAGAGGCTTTATGCGTTTTTTGAAGAAGGACACTACCTTTTGCTAGGATGAACGAGCCCAGGAGTCTTTGATGCACTTAAGCGAGTCTTAGCATCGGCCCCAGTGATTAGTCCACCCAAATATAGCCGTGACTTTCTAATTTATGTGGTCACATCCACGGAGACGATTGGTATGGTTTTGGTTCAAGAGGATGAGGATCTCCAAGACCATGTCATATATTATCTGAGCCGAAACCTTATAGATGCGGAGATCCATTATTCCCATGTGGAGAAACTTGTCTTAGCTACCGTTCATGCGGTTCAAAGATTGAGACACTATATTCTCCTTTGCCAGACCTTGGTGGTAGCCCATGTCAATCCATTTCAATTCGTCCTCACTAGAAGGATGATTGGGGGAAAGTATAATAAGTGGATTGTCATCTTGCAAGAATTTGATCTTGAGTTTGTTTCGGCAAAATAAAAAAAATCGTTGATTTTTGTGGAGCTTATATATGATTTCCCAAGCGAGGAGGAGGAGGAGGTTTGTGAAGATACATTTGTCGATGAGCACATCTTCTTGATCTCAACTTTGGATCCATGGTATGAGGATATTATGATATATTTACAAACATTGAAGGTCCCTACTCACCTTTCACGGGATGAACGACGACGATTACGTCACATA
>LPNX010971351.1:0-17710 GCA_001517045.1 Pseudotsuga menziesii | reverse complement strand
GGGGGGGGGGGGGGGGGGGGGGGGGGGGTTTTGATCGTGGAATGTCACCATGGCTCTAGCTAGTCATCGAAATAACCGCACCCATGATCATGATACACCCACCACCTAATGTTGCATGGCCTTAGGTAGACCCTCGACCTGCGCCATGGGTACCCTATGTGTCAGCCGCACGAAGTTGGTATGAATGCTTTGGAGCGTCCGCTCCACATCCACATCCATAATGTCATCTCCTCTTCCCCTCCGTCTATGATGAGGGAAGCCTTTAGGCCGCCATGGTCCTACATCTGCATGCATATGACAAATCATCACTATGTGTTGTCATGCAAAAACATGTCTTTTTGATTCCATATATCAAAAAACACAAAAAAATTAAATAACTCAAAAATTAAAAAAAAGAAAAAGAAAAAAAAAGAGAGGGTTGGGATTTGTTACCAATGTCACCGTATGCCGATCCTCGTGGTAGTGGCATGTCGGGATCTCCCTGAAAATCTATCCCCGCATAGGGGTAGTCATCGATGGCAACTATCTACCGCCGCCACCATGGAAAGAAATCAACTAGATAGGGGTTGGACACCCTACCTCCACCTAGTCTGCGCATTGCATCTTCCCAACATCATTGGGCCAGATCTCGAACCCCGTGAAGAGGAACATCAACTCTAGGGCTCCATCCCAGAACATGCTCAAAGAAGAATGTGCTCAGTATACTGCTGAAACTGAAGTTTCGTACCCTGCCCATCTTGCAGTCGTTGAGATGTTGCTTCATGTTGCTCAACAATGTAGTACTCCAATCGTAAAATGTGGGCCTCATGCACTCCACTGCATAGAACATCAAGGGTCGTGAGGCCTGGTGGAGTGCGGTTAGCCCTGCTATCCTACCGAGTGTCAGTAGTATGGCCTTTAGGCCTAGCACCTGTATGGAGTTAGTTGGGATCTGACTCTCGACCTTCTCCATGTCTGGATAATAGTACACTGCTATGTACTCATCTATGGTGAGGCCACCTCCGGGCCCGCGAGAACGTAGGTTCAACACTTCCCCCCGTCAAGACAGTCCAGTAATGGAGTATATGTCCTCCACTTCTATGGTGAGGTACATCCCATCGATCTAGAAAGACTCTGAGTCAAGATCCCAGTAGTCTACTAGCACCTACAACAGTCTTGGTTTGGCCCTTAAGCCACCAACACACCAAAATTTGTAGAGCATGCATGCACGAAGAGCTTGTTGTGCCATTAGATCTCCCCGTACTACTTCTTCTACATCCCCATGCTCTTGTTCCCTCCATTCTAGAACCATCATGCACATTTAAGTCAATTTTGGGTCATTAGATGTCTTATAAAAACTTGAACACGGGCGCATACACGACTGTTTGGTAAATAGCTGCATATGTACACAATTTTGAGGCATTTTTTCACGTATAGCCAACCCTATATGCGGAAAAATCCTCGATTTCCACGTGGGCCATGGCACATAACTTAGGGTGTCCTAGAAATCAAATTGGACCATGGAAAATTGAAAAATTTACATGTAAATGAAAGAGCAGGGCATGGGAAGTTACCTAGAAAAAACAGTGTCGGATTCCACCGGCTGGATCTCCCGAAATTCGCGTTTGAAGTTCTGAACTCAATTGGGTAAAAATTTCAAATGTTATATAATGTTTTGAAATTTTTACTATTGATAGAATTTTTTCAAATTTTTAAAAAAATTTACCCCCTTTTTCTATAGTTTTGGACCGTTTCTGACCCTTTTGGACCGTTTTTTACTAATATATGCTGTAGGAGACCATTTCGAGCACCATTTCAACCATTGTTTTGACCCGTTCGTGCCGATTTCAGGTATGATGTTTAAACTGGCATTTAGGTTAGGTTTCACCTTCGTTTGCATTTTGCATGACCTTACGACCATTTCATTATAACCATAGGTACGACCCCATTCTATCATGTCACGAGACCCTCTTACTATTTTAGAAGTGGCATGATCTGAATGGTAGAGCTTGACCTTACATGGGTACCCTAGTTATCTCCTTATTTTCATTTGGTGCACATGCTGACAGTTTGTCCTTTAGGGTGTGGGAATCCGTTGTATAGTACTGCCATGACATTTCAGAAGAGCCTCATACTCCTCTTGATCTTTTGATGGCCTGTTTCCTTAGGACTCCCTTATGTCAAGTTGTAATTGCATTATCATGAGATTTTCCTACCTCATTGAGCCTTATGCCGGCTTCCCTGACTTTGAGTATCAACCATTTAGCTCAAGCTTGTCTCATGTCTAGCCATGCAGATCCATTTTATATATCTTTTGTAGCTTGATTCCCTATTTTTACGGGGAGGGGACTTTCCCCCAAGTGTCGCTATCCTACACATGTGTCCTTGCATTGAGCATAGGTATGTTCCACTACTTGGAACTAGTTTGTTTTCCCATTTGAAAATCGTCTCCTCCTAGTCTGTAACTTTAAAGTGATTTTATTCTTTTTCAAGCTTTTCAAATATTTGAAAAAGTCCAAAAAAATCAAAAAAACCAAAAATACAGACAAGAAAAGATGTTATCTTTGGCAACTGTCGAGTCGTGTCGCCTTTGAACAGAGCACTATATATCACATCTGTTGGTTGGGTTAATAGTTCGACTTTAGGAGTTGTACTTGTTTCTCTAAGTTTATCTCCACCGACTGGTTAAGCTTCCAGTCCCTATGGAGCCTCTGTCGATGCCTCCTGTGTCGCAGAGATGTCCCAGTTTTTCATATCAATTCTATGCTTCCTACATTCAGTCACCATTCACCTTTACGCTCTTGTTCGAAGGAAGTTGAAACCCGAGTCAACCATTCATCAGTTATCTTGACTTTGCATGTCGGCCATTCTAAGTATAGTTACTGGTTCGTGCACCTTATGATCGAGTCCTTCCACATTATACAACATTGCTAAGTACCTCGTGTTGGATGATGGGGGATGCCTTAATGCCCTCCTTCCAGTGGATTTCATCCCATTGACTTCAGATCATTTATTCTGGGATAGGAGTATAGAGTCATTTTTTAGTGCCTTGAGACTTGCAGTCATCAGTGGCAGGTTCTCTCACCATCGACAGTTTTTTGGGAATACATCAATGTCCCCTGATCGATGGATTTTGTCAAGTGTTCGACCTCAACACATTTATTCACACTTGTTAGTTTGCACTCTAGTACCTTCATTCCCATTTTCATTATTGGTGGGTTAACTCAAGTCTGTTAATGGTATACATCAATGACTGGTAATCAGACGATGGACTACTATGTTCGACCTTGACACCTCTATTCACATAGTAGGACATGTACTCATAGTGGTTTGTGTAGAAGACCTTCCATATTGGTGGCATCTCTCATATGCTACCTCCTTGATCATGCTAGTTGTCACATGCCCCAATTTTGCAAAATAATATTATCTTATTTTGATTTTATTCCAAGACATTATGTTAAATTTTATGTTAAAGTTGTAACTGATGACTCAGCAGAGTCAAGGATGTGGAATCTAATTCTGAATATTTTAATTTTAAATAAATAAAAGTGGAGACAACAGCTTGGGAGAACTGTTAAAAAGAGTGTTACTGGTCAAGTTGGTGGAGGAGACTAGGTGGAGAGAAAATAGACAAGTGGCAACATCCTCAAAAACTTCCTATGTTGCAGGTGGAAACCTCCCTACATTTGGGGTCATGATCCCCCAAGAAAGTGGGATCAAAGTAGGTGGCTCAATTAATGACAACTAACCCAAAAATACCTAGGAAATATTAATAAAAAAACCCATTGAAGAGAGTTGAGGCTGCTCATTATAGGAGAAGAATCATTCAGGGGAATGCACTTCAAGGAATTCATTGGGAAGGGAATTTTTGAGGAAGGTGTTTGAGGGGTAAACTGCAAGAAGGTGATCTAGTAAAACTTTCTAGCTGAAAGATCTTACTGCAGTGTGCAAAGTTGGTATTGAGTATTTGGATTAGTACTTTGTTGATTGCTCCACCTAGTTCCAGCCAAGGAGACCAAAACAGGCTCAGGGGTCCTGAGAAGTCGCCGTCTAAGTGCTCTCCAGGAGTTGGTAGGAAGGAATAGACTCCCAATGCTATTGTCGTCTAGCTTTAAAAGCAGGTTCTACTATCTTTTAATTTCTGTGTTAAAGTTTATATCTATGTGTGAACAAATAATGAATGATTATATGTTATGTTGTAAGTTGTTAAGTTTGAAATCTCTTAGTTGTTTTAATATTGAATCTATTCTTAGATGAAAAATAAATCCTACCTATGTTTTTCCCCATCTGGAGTAATCCAGATCATACTCTAGCACAGGTAGTGTGTTTAAATGATTGAAGTATAATAGGAATATGAAATGAATAGAGTATTCATGTTTTTCAGAGTATTGAAATGTTTTCTTTCAGTAGATAGTTGTTTTTCCAGAAAGAATACTATCTGTTTCATAGAGTTGTTGTTATAATTAGACTGTGTATTTAGAATATCAGAAAAGAAACATAATCATATTATTTACTATCAGTAGTATGTTCAAGTATGTAATTTATTCTTCTACACAGTACCTACTTCTATAAACTATACATCTATAATGAAATAGAAGAAATAGTATTGTCAGTTGAATGCTTATTATTTATGTTAAGTAAAGATGTAATTATAATTCTGTAGTTCATTTCTTTCCAATAGTATTAACTAATTTACCTGCAACTATCTGAACTCTAAATAAGAATTAAAATAATAAACAGAGAGTAGTAACCTAAGAATAAAGTATTATTAGTAAAGAACTATCCTTATACACTTACATACAAATTAGATGTAAGGAGTATTGACAGGATGAAATTTCTCATTTCTTTCACCAAGTTTACAAAAGAATCTTATTAAATAAACTCAATTATTATAGAATGTTCTCAGTCTTATTTAATAATATAGATAAATGCAAACATAAACTTAAAAGAATACAATATTCACAAATAATAATATTATTATTAACAATAAACAATATGGTTTATAAATTAGAAATTCTTTTAAAAACAAACTGAAGAAAATCTTGTGATAGTAATCGAATTAACAAAATAACAACATAGAAATTATTACTTTAAAAGTGCAATGGGTAAAAACCCTGGCTCATACTTCTGAGCATAATTTATCTCTATACTTATATACATTAGTATATAAGCTAACCATAAGTTAGTTCTTTTAGAAAAACTATTAAAGAACCAACTAAATTCATTTCACAGGAAATAAATGCAATATAGAATAATATAAACAAAATATATACTTATAAAAGAAACTATGTCTTGTTATTTTACTAACAGGTGTACCTCTGAAAGCGAATGACACGGTTAAAACCCTTATAAATATTACAAGTACAATTAGCAAAACATTGAATTAATAAATGAAATTCATTTAATTATGTAACCATTAAATAACCAGACTAATATAATGTACTCACAGTTCTTTAAAGACAAATAAAAAGAAGGTGTAAATATTATAATTAGAATAATTTATATAAAACGAGGGTTTTTATAGGTTAAACCCTAATTCATAACTCACAGAGTATTTAAACAAAGTACAAAAGCTCGACTAACTGTCAAGCAGGGTAAAAACCCTAAATTTTTACATAGAGCTTAATATAAAACATTTGTTAAACCAAATGAGTTTACTGACAACACTGTCATTCCATAAACCATTAATTTAGCCAGGCCGTAAAGCCAAAATTCAACTAAGTACATTGCTCAGTTAAACAGAGTCTACCCATCGACTAGTAAGGGTTTCATACTGAGTGTTACAAAAAATAACCTGTAAAAATAGCAAACATAACTCATCGCGAGACAAGAGAGGGTTTCCCCAAACCCTGGGTGATACCATTGACCACCCTGATACAAGTAGGGTGAAAACCCAACAGATGGACCACGGGGCTTACCTGAAACAAACCACGAGACATGGCAATAGTTGGATGACTGCCTATTGTCTCCGCCATGAAAGTTTACAGTAGAGAGCACCTGCAAGGAGTGTGAAAGACCATTGTCAGCAAAACAAGTACTTATTAAACCATGATAACAGTATATATAGTTGCAGCAAGTAAAAGAACTCTAAGCTTATTATTTCCATGGGAGCTTCACTTGTTGACCAATATCCTATCACGTTAGTTCATATTGTGGGTTTTAAAATTATCAAAAATTGAACCAATATATTGTAGGCATTGGGGGGATGAGGGGTTTAAGGTGGGGGTGGGTAGGGTGGTTTATAAGGATTGAGGTATAAAAAGGGGTGGGGAGGAGGTTTTAAGTATTGGGAGGGGGTTTCAACAAAAAGAGTTTGGGTCAATATATCTTGAAATTAAGGGTATTCTTTAATATCCCACGATCGCACGTGCTATGTGAGAGGTTCACTAAGTGAATTCCCTGTGATTAATTCACCTATCAATGGAGAATGACGAACAACGTCAACGAAGCACTGTCACCTATAGGCTTTGCATTTTAAAACTCAACAGCTTGCAAGTGTAACTCTCACGCAATGGCGAGCCACGAGAACAGTAAATGGTAACTAAAACAGACTGCAAGCCATGAGACAGTGAAAGGAAAACTACACAGATAGCAAGCCATGAGCAATAGTAATCTCCACAAGTTGCAGAATAAGAACGTAGCCACGGAGAATGGCTTTTCAACTCACACGCCAGTGACAAAAGTAGCACTAAATCAAGACACAAGGCAACCGGAGCAAGGAGGAACAATGACTGCCATAGAATCCAAGCAGAGCAACCCCAAGGGCTAGCGCAAACTGCGGAAAGGAAATGATCAAGGTTAGGTTTCAACAGTGTTTTATATCCCCGACGCTTGGTCAGGAGACGACCACGTGGTCTGCAAATTAAAACATGCAAATGGGTTGTGTTCTATAGTGCCTGCGTAAAAACAAATCCAATTATTTAATCATTGGAGCGTGGAGTAAACTATATTATTAAACCAATAATTTGCCATGCAATTCAATATTAACATACACCATATCATATGCTAGTGTAGTGATGAAATATCAACGATTGGGTTACGTTGACCTATCATTGGAATGTCACGTTTAAACCTTAGTTTAAGCCTGAAAATCATACATGCACAATACTCTTTTCACCTTTTTACCTTACAACTTATATATTATAACATTACAAATGCAAATTGGATAGTTGCATTTCTCTTCTTCCAACGTTGTTTTTATTATAAATAGAAATCAAATCTTTTATGCCTTTTTATAGATAGAGCTCAATATTTCATGTCTTTCTATAGTTAAGAGATCAAATATTTTACGGTAGAGATCATGTTAATCAACGAACAACTATAGTTTTCCTTTGTAGAAGACTATAGTTTATACATAGTAAATCTCTTATACAAAGACTTCACAAGTTATATTTTTATAAATGGCATATGGTAATAAGTTGGAAAATCATAAACTCTAATCTCAACATGTTTATAACCTTGAGCTTGAGCTAGATATAGGTTGAATGTCTACTAACAATTAGAGTATGCATGTTTATCAGTCACATATGAACTAATAACTCATTGATAACAGAACTATGAAGTGAACAAAACATATTGTAAGAATACTATTATGAAACTCTGTTACGTAGTTCAAAGCAACCATACTTTGATGGGTCGTGGTTACGACTCAACTTGGAAATTACTTAAGATTCACCAGGTTAATTGGGTAGTAAAGTAGATATAGAACTAAACAAGATAATTAGAAAGTCAACTTGTTTCGAGAACATCAATATCAGATAAACTGTTATGGACAGCAATGTAATTTAAAAGAAGTATAATAATAAAAAAATTAAAGAATTGAATAGGAATGAATCTATTGAGTCCAAAAATTACTAGAACCATAGGGTTTGACTTGAAAAGAAAATATGGGCAAACTATGATCTCATGTAGGAAGGCATTATGGTTTGCAGTTTGTACAATCGAACTTATACTGTCCAAAGATTATTAGGCTGTAAGTTATCTTGCAGAAGCGAAATGTGGGTCAATTGTTACACAGACAAGATAATGTACTATCGCGTAAATACTGACAAAAACAATCATTATAACATTACAAATTACATAGACTAAAGTAGAAATACTTTGTAACTGAGATTCTAATGCTTAGAGTTGAAAACATATCTTATTGTCGTTACTTACTTCTGAACATGACTACAAGAAAAATCGAAGGAAGCCAAATGGTTTACCTTACAGAAGCTGTTTAGAGTTTAGCAGCTTAGTTACTAAGCTTTTTAATTGCAAATAAAATACTGTTGACACTTTAAAGAACTTTTAATACGTACTCGTTCGATCATACCTGTAAACCTGTAAGAACTAGTATTCATCTGCGTTAGCACGATTGCTAAGTAAGCCCCATATTCAAAAGTTAGATTCCACCTACTTGACATGAAAAGACTCATCAGTAAACTGAAGTAAAATAGCACGCAAGAAAACTTTACTCTTGTTACAAAAATTAATTGTTAAGTTATTATATTTAATATTTAGTGAAACTAATTACTTGACTGTTTCTTTTACTGCAAACCGTTAGCTATTACTAAACCGCAGGTTTTAGCATTTATTGTTATCTCAAAATTTTAAATTTTTGTGAAAATTTAGGGTTTTGACACCAGTGTTCATGAGATTTCAGCTCTCGTGACTTGATTCTAGTATATGTCCCACATTTCCAACCATTATGGAGATTTTGATCCATTATATATATCTTCAGCCTTCATGGAGATCATGATCCTTTGTATATCTTCATCATGGAAATTCTGATCTATTTATATTGTACGTGGTGATGACCACACATGTCATATTGTATCATGCCTATTCATGGCCATTGTACTCTTATGTATCCGGGACTGCTATATCTATTTGCAGTTATGTGCAGAGTTGTATCATTGTATAGTGCTGATTGGATGGCTGGTTCTTCCACTAGGTTCTTCATCACTCCACTTCTGGGAAGGACTTATAATGTATTTCAGCCATCGTATGACCCCTCTGACCTCACACATTAGGGGGCATCTGTTATAGTTGATTTTACCACACATGATGAATCACACTTTTATGGCCTTTCCTGTCCCTTTATAGACTCTTTAGACCCAATGGACCATTTTTGTACCTTTGATGTTTCCCAGATCATCCCTAAAAACATGCAATTTAATTTTCATATGTGACTTTTAATCCCTTTCTCGCGTATATACGCGGATTTGACCCCTAAAACCGCATACATTGAGATGTGTGCAAAAGGCCAAATTATTTTGGAGTTTTCCTTGATGTGGATCCGACTCACTTGTCTCGTGGCCTTCCATATGCCTTGAGATTGAGATCGCTCGGATTGGACCTTTCATTACCCCAAGTGATAGGAATTTCTCTCCGTAACATGGGTATCTAGATAAAGAAGTATATGTGGAAAAACCATATGCCCATTAATCTCTAGGTCAAGAAAACAAAGTATACATGCTAAAAAATGCATTCTATGGTTTGAAGAAAGATTCGAGAACTTGGTACAGTCGCATTGATTTCTATCTCACAGAGAATGGATTTCACAGTGAAAGTGAGCCAACGGTGTACACCAAAGTGAATGAGCAAGGTAACATGTTAGTTGTCTTCATGTATGTAGATGATTTAATATTTACTAGTGATTTTAGTATTAAATAACTTAGAACAGCCATGGAAAGTGAATTTGAAATGACTAATTTGGGGCTCATAAAGTTTTTTCTCAGCATTGAAGTCCACTAGTTTGAAAGTGGTAATTTTATATCACAGTCAAAGTATGCAAGTGCAGTTTTAAAAAGATTCATTATGTCTAATTGCAAGACATCCCCAACACGAGTAATAATAGGTTTAAAATTGAGCAAGGGTGATGATAAAATCAATTGTAGATCCTAAACTGTTTAAAAGGCTTGTTGAAGCCTTATGTATTTAACATAAACAATACCAGACATCATGTATGGAGTAAGTCTAATCTCAATATTCATGGAGTCACCAAAAAATCTCATTGGCAAGAAGGTAAAAGGATTCTGAGGTATTTAAGTGGCACAAAGGATCTTGACACAATGTATTCAACCTCATAAAATTTTAAACTCATTGGATACACTTACAGTGACAATGGACAAGGCAGCATAGATGACATGAAAAGCACATCTCAGAACACATTTCATTTTGGTACAGGTTTTTTGTCATGGGATTTAAAGAAACAACCCATAGTAACTATGTCTTCAACAAAAGCAGAGTATGTCGCAACTACAAGTGTTGCATGTCAAGCCATTTGGATGCGAAGAATTTTAAGACTTTTCGCAGAATCAACAACCATTTTCTATGACAACAATTGAGCCATTGAATTATCAAATAATCATGTGTTTCACAAGAGAACCAAACACATCAACACAAGGTATCATTTCATAAGAGAATTGGTGAACAACAAAGAGATTTGTTTAAAATTTTGTAGGTCTTAAAATCAACTAGCACCCAACTTTACAAAACCAATCTGCGAAGTTATTTAGGAATGACAAGTTCTTCTTAGTGAATTTTGTCATGAAAAGAGCAAGTTTCAGTTTTGAAAAATTTCGTAATATTTTGTTTTTAAAATCCCCATCTAGTCATAATTAAGGGGGAGTGTTGGAAATATTAATTACTCGCTGATCCACATAGAAAATCAACCTACTCTGTCAGAGTTTGTAACAAGTCAGTTTCTCTCAAATTATCTCACAAGATAAAAACTCTCTCAAGGGTTTGAAGCTCAAGCCTCTGTGTTTTGTTAGAGTGTTGAGAGCCAAAGCACTGTAAAAGGTGAAACATCGTGGTAAATTTCCAAGTTTGTATTTACAGCTATAGTTCTTTGTTATGCCCCACAAGAAATATAAATCCATAGTTTATGGTTTAATGAAAGTTAAGTGTTCAAAACAAGTCTTGTAAGTGAATTGCAATATAGTTGCGTTGATCCCAAGTTACCATATGTTTGAATGTGTTTTCATATTCTAAATCTTTAGACTAAGAAATATCCTCTTAAAAAGTTAGATCTAAATGTGGTGGCAACCTAAATCATGTCCAAGTAAAAGTTGGTCAAAGCCGGTAGAAAGTAAGATTAAAGTGTGTTGAGTAAAAGTTGTCGGAGTAATATATGGCGCAAGTATATTTTTGATGGCAGAAAAAATTATAACTGTCCGGTAAGTGAAACAATAATGACATGAAAATAAAGTTTTGCCAAAAAGATCGAAATATTTATTGAGACCTTTCTGTTTCTATTTGCTGCTTCCTCTTTAAAAGTCTTATTCCATTTATGAAATTTTCCAGTCTGTCAAATATGCAGTTTCTTGCAATTTCTGTAACATTATCCTCATCTTCTCAATCAGTGTCGTTAGGCTTTGGCTGGTTTTGCTTAGCTGAACCAAACAAAGATCCTCCTGTGACACAAAAACTATGAATAATAGTAAATAGCCACGAAACCCATCGAACAAATTAATAGGTGAGAAGAGAATTGCTCATGTTTGCTTCTCGTCTCAGCGGAAATATTCCCTTGCTCGGCAGATTGGATCTTCGGCTGGGGGTTGTGTAATCGTGCAAGTGAGAAGAAAGATGGTCACATAGCCTGCATCAATTTTATCTATCGTCAAATATTATCCGAATAAATCCAAACTCTAAAATGTTTAAATCACTTCATATATATATATATTCATTCTCGTTCAGAATTAGCTACCAAGAACCAAATGGTCCGTTCCAAGAACCCAGAAAGGTTTCCAGATCCTTTTTAACCTCTTCCTCAGGCTTGTTTTGCTGAACGAGGAGGACCACGGAGTGCTGCCGAATATGATAGGATTAATTATATTGTATATATTTAACTGAAAAAAATTAAAATATGTTAACATAAAATTTCAACCTTATCTCTATATAAATACTATACTATAGTTTTAATTTATAAATAATAATATAGATGTAAAAATAGGTGACAGTTTAGCTATAAAAATTGATGACAAACATGCAGTGTACTCAAATGTTTCTTAATTTCTGAGCAGTGTAATTAAATGTTTTGAGTTGATTATTCGGAAGTTAGAACAAGTCGTGTCTGGTATGCTTCAAGCAATTAGCAAAATAAATGTCCGAAAAATATGATAAACCAGCCCTGATTATTAATAAACTCTTAAAATAAGTTGCATAGATAATTCATAAAACATTATTCAAATGAAGTTAGAACTTCCAAGCTTGTTTTGGATTCTGTGGAGTATTCCTTCGAGCGGTGAAGTGCCTTCTTGAATTTGCTATGTTGCTGGTTGTTGCAGACCTTGAATTTGCTATGTTGCTGATTGTTGCAGACCTTGAATTTGCCATGTTGCTGGTTGTTGCAGACGTTGAATTTGCCATGTTGCTGGTTGTTGCAGACCTTGAATTTGCCATGTTGTTGGTTGTTGCTGACCTTGAATTTGCCATGTTGCTAGTTGTTGCAGACCTTGAATTTGCTATGTTGCTAGTTGTTGCAGACCTTGAATTTGCTATGTTGTTGGTTGTTGCAGACCTTGTTAAGCTTGCCAAGTTTGTAGATGTTGATACTTCTTTTTTCCACTGTTGGAAACTCATGCGAGAAGGATGATTATGTTCTCCTCCTGAGAATACAAATGGGTATTTATTAACATCAATCTCACCTTCAGTTACAGCTTTTCTGTTTATTTCTTTCGTTGGTGGATCGACCTTCCCCCCTATCCTATCGAACACAGAAGTTCCTTTTGCTATTCTGTTTATTTCTTTTGCTGGTGGATCTATCTTTCCGACTATCCTATCGAACACAGTAGTTCCTTTTGCTATTCTGTTTATTTCTTTCGTTGGTGGATCGATCTTTCCCGCTAACCTATCGAACACGGAAGTTGTTTTTGGTACTCCGTTTATATCTTTCGTTGGTGGATCGATCTTCCCCCTTAACCTATCGGACACAGAAGTTGTTTTTGGTACTTCGTTTGTTTCTTTCGTTGGTGGGTCGATCTTTACGCTTAACCTATCGAACACAGAAGTTCTTTTTGCTTTGGTTGCAGTATTTCTACCAGTTCCGAATACTTTACGGGTACTGGCTGGGGTTTTAGGAGTTTTTGTTGGGCAAGCTGGTACAGCTGGAATTATGGGCATAACTGGAGTTCTGGGCAAATCCAGTTTAAATTCCATTTTTTGTCTTTTGGACGTAGGAAAAACATAGTCGCTTATGGTTCCATCGTCTCCATGATTAGATCTCGATCTCTACAGCACATTTATAAAACATTAATCTAATTAGTGAAACAATAAGTAAATGAAAATTAACTTTCGCCAAAAAGATCAAAACATTTATTGAGACCTTTCTGTTTTTATTTGCTGCTTCCTCTTTAAAATTCTTATTCCATTCATGAAATTTTCCCAGTCTTTCGAATATGCTTTTCCTTGCAATTTCTGCATTTTTATCCCCATCTTCTCCATCAGTGTCGTTAGGCTTTGGCTGGGTTTGTTTAGCTGAACCAAACAAAGATCCTCGTGTTAAACAAAAACTATGAATCAATAGTAAATAGCCACGAAACCAAACGAACAAATTAATAGATGAGAAGAGAAGTGGCAGACCTGATAAGTTAGCGTTAATACTGTTCTCGGTTTGCTCATTTTTGCTTCTCGTCTCGGCGGAAATATTCCCTTGCTCGGCAGATTGGATCTTCGGCTCGGGGGTTGTGTAATCATGCAAGTGAGAAGAAAGATGGTCACACAGCCTGCATCGATTTTAGCAATTGTCACATATTAGGTACCTAACCGAATAAATCCAAACCCTAAAATGTTTACAACTATATATATATATAATTGTGAGTTATAGCTACCAAGAAGCAAAAGGTCCGCTCGAAGCACCCAGAAATGTTTCCAAACCCTTTTTAATCTCTTCCTCAGGCTTGTTGTACTGAACAAGAACAAGTACATAATCCTGCCAAATACATGAAAGCGTTATATATATGCCTATAATGATCATTATAGATGCTTTTTAACTTTCTCAAGGGATCTTCATATATTCTAACAAAGCAGTTCAAATTATTTTAACAACTCAAAACTCACCACCAAAGTCCTGTTCTCCATCCCGGACATCTCCTTCAGTTTGGAGGTTATTACTTGAATCAAACGCGCAACTCCGTTACTAGAAATGTCGTTGCGCCACGCGTACTTGTTCATATTGCTGGTTAGGGTTGTTCAAAGGTTTTAACAGTCAAATGTTATAAGATGAAAGAAAATGAAATCTCAGTGGACTACTGTGAGACTGGGCAGTGGATATTGGACATTCGAGGAAATACCAGACGCATTTATACTGACGACTGAACAATAGTCGCATTCACAGGATACGTCGGTTGACCTAATTGAACAAACCGTGTCTTTATATTAGTTAAACTATTATTTCTTCAAGGTTAATAAAAACCTAAGAGAGTATGTTCAACGCTCTACGTTCTGTTTGTTTATATCAATCAACGGGGTTTTTAATTTTTTGTTTGGTGAAATCCAAATTACCACCGCGGTTTAAATTTAATATGATTTTAGTTTTTATATTTATCTATTAAACTTTTTTGTATTTAGAGTAAGGTAAGTCTTGAAATTAGTGAGAATATATTATTAGTTTGTTGGTGCCATAGATGGATGTTATTTCATTTATTGAGGTTTAATTTACTAATAAAAAAAAGGGATTTTTTTGGAGTTTTGAAATTTTTATATATATATATTATTAGTTTGTTGGTGCCCCCTTGCTATTGGCTGAGTGGCGGGGCATCTAAGTAGTCAAAATCACCCAGAGATTGTGTTGATGACCGGATTAGAATCGGTGACCTTCCAGCTTAGGAGGCGTCTTAACCATACCCCGCCACCAACTGTTATACATCTAGCTCATTAATATATATATTTTCTTAAAATTAATAAATATTTATAATTATTTTTTAACATTAAAAATAAAATCTGTTTTAATATACATATATTTTCACTATAAAAATAAATAAATAATCTAAAAATATATAGTAAATTTTATATAATTAATGTATTATATAATTAAATAAAAACAAATAATATTTTTTAATTAATGTATTATATGACTAAATAAAAAACAAATATTATTTTTTGAATTAAAATGATTTATAATAATAATTGTAATCAAATTTAAATTATTATATTTATTTAATTAATAATATTTTTGAAATGAATATTCAAAATCCTCCTATATTATTAGTGATATAATATTTAATAAAATTGGTCTCTATAAAACTATAATAGTTATTTATAATTATAAATTAATTATTTAAATTAATGAAATTAAAATCATAAAATAACATAAATTTTAAGTAATTTCAAATAAATTAAAAAAAATTAATTGTAAAAAGCAATCAACTTATTAATTTAAAATATAATAAATAGAAATCATTAACACTTTTGCTTTCATTCCATATAGATGTATATAAAAGTAAGTTTAGAAGTAACTTATCTAAAGGTTGAGGAGTGTTATTTCAAGTTTTTGGATACTCATTCGTATTATAATCTAATGAATAAAGACCTTTTTAAAGTAATAATGTAGTGGATTTCATTTCAAATGAATGGAATGAGCATTTTCTTTCCATTTTTAACCATGTTAAATGATAATGCATTCTTTTCTTTATGTTGCTTATCTATTTTGCATATTAATGATAGATCGTTTATTGTTTAACTATTGTATTATCATGCTTAGGTGATATAAGATCTAAATGGTAATTTCTAGTAGTTATATATAAATCAATTTAGGCCAGGGAAATGAATTATTCACTTTAATCAAACCATCCCATTTACACAAGCCAAGCTCTAAATTTATGGTTATGCAAAGTTCTAAATTTATGGTTATGGAAGTGATGCGAGGAGTCATTATTTTGTCATTTTACACATGTGAAATCATCATTATGCATTTTTTCTCTTTATATGTGTGTAAAGGTCATTATGTACATGTCATATCATGATTTTGTACTTTGTCTTCATTAAGTAATCCATCTACTTTGTTTTTCTTTATTGCTACAACTTTTTTTTGTCATGAACTATTATAATGTGTGTTGATCTAATTTGAGTGGTAACGGTTGCATCCCATGTTATATAGTCTCTTAGATAGAAATACATCTTATAGAATCTTTTTGGATAAGCTACTGGGCTATGAGGGAAATGTCTCTATCAAAATTACCTAAGACTTGCACTTAACTTTATCCACACCCACTAGAGAGGTTTTTGAACTTCTGTCTCTATGTGACACTCATACTAGCATGTATACTGCACTTGGTGGTTGCAAGCACTAACCAAGTGTAACGAAATGTCGCATGTTCTCTAAGCATGACTATGGTGACAATGAACCTAAAAAGAAAAGTTAAACACTAGAAGAATCATTTCTAGTTATCTCTTTCTTGAGAGAGTTTACGGTGTGTTTTAAAGCATTGGACACCTTCAAAATCATATTTCTTCATCCAAGTCATCCACCTCTTGACCAAAATCAATGCATTCTAAGTTGGAGATAGTTGGACCGATCTTTCATTGTGTTTATTTAAATTTTGACATGAAATTTATTTGATTATTTAGTATTCACATGGTCTTATGTACATATAATGAGGACATGTTGGGGGATTATAATGATTATAGACCTATTTCATTATGCAATCTAATCTACAAAATGATTACTAAGATTATCTCAAATAGAATTAAGCTAACATTGCAAAAGCGTATTTCGCATGAGAAAATTGGTTTCCTATGTTAGAATAATCAACCCATAGTTACCCATATTTAACATTAATTAAATCATTTTTGTCTTATTCCTAGAATCATAGATTCCATCTCTATGCTAGTTGACTTCTACATGTTCCTAGAAGTCAATACTTGCTAAACTGGGTCATGGAGTGCTTTGGAATCATCCTAGAAACATATTTAGCATGTCTGCTTTATCCCTGGTTCCTTAAG
Source organism: Pseudotsuga menziesii (assembly GCA_001517045.1). Classification (NCBI taxonomy): domain Eukaryota; kingdom Viridiplantae; phylum Streptophyta; class Pinopsida; order Pinales; family Pinaceae; genus Pseudotsuga; species Pseudotsuga menziesii. Next base: position 802 of record LPNX010971351.1, on the reverse strand, counting down.
GCGCATATCTGCTTTTTCTGAAAACTTCCTTGCTTTACATCTGTTTTAAGGAATAAAGGAAAAGCTAGTCTAGGGGAACTTGCCTTGTTTTTTTACCACATCATCCTCCTTCCTTTTCTCCATACAAAAGCATGAATGAGTTGTCTTTCCACAACATATTAGCTTTCCCACTTGCTTTAGCTAACTCGTGAGGATATTCATTGATTTGGAAAGTCCTTTTGCACCTATGGGGGATTTGACTTATTTTAGTAAGCTTGCTTTTTGACCAATTCGAATAGAAACCTAGTGCTTTTGAATCTCTCATGTAATTATATATTTGAGCAGCCTATTACTTCATATGGTTGGCTAATGTACACTTATTCAATATAGGATTAAGTTGTGCTCTCATTTCAGTCTCCTTTTGTGTGAATTTTGCATGTTTGATTAGCAATTTTGTGAGTGTAATTGATCTATCTCTTGGGTTCAATTTCCACATGGTACTAGAGCCTTTGTGGATCGATTTATCTCCTTCCAAATTGTTATTGCAGGTTTGACATCACTGATGTGAGGACCCTGCAGCAAATAATTAATCAAAATACATGATATAGCAGCAGAACTCAAAAAACCACTTATACTATGAAACGAGAACTATATACTATGAACGAGAACTCTACCCATAAAAATGATGATTGTTGCAAAAAAAACACCAAAAACACCCCCCAATTAGAAAAGTGTTGATACCAGTATACACGTTTTTTTTTTTAGGGTAAAAAATAGAGCCATGGACTAAACATCCCATATTGTTGTTTAACAAAACTTTAAA